>JBAWUR020000024.1:600000-787500 GCA_038363175.2 Artibeus lituratus | reverse complement strand
TAGCCCTAACCCTAACCCTAGCCCTAGCCCTAGCCCTAGCCCTAGCCCTAGTCCTAGCCCTAGCCCTAACCCTAAGCCTAGCCCGAGCCCTAACCCTTAACCTGGAAACCACTTACAAGGTAATTGGACAGTGCTGATATCCACACATTTTCTAATGGTTTTGTAAATACCACTGCCATCAAAAGACCCATTGATCTTTCACTGCAATCAACCACTTTTCCTGTGACCTGAACAGAGGTGTCATTCTCAAGGATGACCACGAGGTGGCAGCAGAGACCGACAGTTGGAAGCACACTTTTACTATTTGCTTCACAAAAAGATTCCTTTGCTTTTTACTGGTACAATGAACGTCAAGAGGTAAAGTCACTCTAGGCAAAGCTGAGGAAACGAGCCCATCAACATGTCTGTAGGAGCACACTCATAAAATGAGGGTGGTTGTGTTTTACTTTACTTTCTTTTAACTCTTGGTGGACAATTTCAAATAAATTTTACCTCTGTGGTAAGAAAGCTGCAACAAAGCAAATAACAATTTTCAAGCACACCTGGAAATTGTAGAAACCCTAACCTTAGCCTTGGACATACATAGACCTACTTCTACCCCAATCTGTAGCCCTAACCCTAATCCTAACTCTACAGTCATGCCTAACCCTAACCCTAACTGAAACCCTAGCACTCTTTGTATTTGGAGACATAGCCCTAGTCAAAACACTACACCTGGAACTAATCTTAACCCTGACACTAAAGCCACCTGGAGAACTATTCCTAGGCCTAGCCTTAGCCCTAGCCGCAAACCTAACATTACATTCAACTACAAAACAACCCAACCAGGCCCCGGCGATTGTAGCTCAGTGGATTGGGCACGGGCCTGCACAAACCAAATCAGCGGGGTTCAATTCCCAGTCAGAGCACAGGCCTGGGTTGCAGACCCGTTCCCGGCAGGGGCCAGGCCCTATCAGGGAACGCATGAGAAGCAACCATACATTGGTATTTCTCTCTCCTTCCCTTCCTTTCTAAAGATACATGAACAAAATTTTAAAACATATAAATAAAATTATTTTAAAACAAAATTAAAAATTAAAATATCTACCTACTTTTTATCCCTAACCCTACCACTAACTGTAAAATCTAACACTAATCCTAAAGCTTAATCCTACACCTACTGCTACCCTTACCTGTAACCCTAAACATAATCCTAAACTTAACCCTCGCCCTACATGTATACCTAGTGCTATTCATAACCCTACCATAAGCTTCACCACAGCCTTAAACCTAATCCTAGACCTAAACCTAGCCAAAGTCCTAGCCCTAGTCCTATCCTAAACCTAACCTTAACCCTGACCCTGACCTTGACCCTGACACGGACCCTGACCCTAAACCCTAGCCCTAACCCTAACCCTAGCCCGAGCCCTATCCCTTAAGCTGGAAACCACTCACAAGGTAATTGGACAGTGCTGATATCCACACATTTTTCTAATTGTTTGGTAAATACCACTGCCATCAAAAGAGCCATTAATATTTCACTGCAATCAACCACTTTTCCTGCTGACCTGAACGGAGGTGTCATTCTCAAGAATGACCACGAGGTGGCAGCAGAGACCTACAGTTGGAAACGCTTTTGGCTCCACAAAAAGGTTCCTTTGCTTTTTACTGGTACAATGCACGTCAAACAGTAAAGTCACTCTAGGCAAAGCTGAGGAAACGAGCCCATCAACATGTCTGTAGGAGCTCACTCATAAAATGAGGGAGGTTGTGTTTTGCTTTACTTTCTTTTAACTCTTGGTGGAGAATTTCAAATAAATTTTACCTCTGTGGTAAGAAAGATGCAACAAAGCAAATAACAGTTTTCAAGCACACCTGGAAACTGTAGAAACCCTAACCTTAGCTTTGTACCTACATGGACCTACTTCTACCCCAATCTGTAGCCCTAAACCTAATCCTAACTCTAGAGTCATGCCTAACCCTACTCCTAACTGAAACCCTAGCACTCTTTCTATTTGGAGACATAGCCCTAGTCAAAGCACTACACCTGGAACTAATCTTAACCCTGACACTAATGATACCTGTAGAACTATTCCTATGCCTAGCCTTAGCCCTAGCTGCAAACCTAACATTACACTCAACTACAAAACAGCCCAACCAGGCCCCGGCGATCGTAGCTCAGTGGATTGGGCACAGGGCTGCAAAACCAAATGATGGGGGTTCGATTCACAGTCAGAGCACACGCCTGCGTTGCAGTCCCGTTCCCGGTAGGGGCCAGGCCCCATCAGGGAACATATGAGAAGCAACCATACATTGGTATTTCTCTCTCCTTCCCTTCCTTTCTACAGATAAGTAAACAAAATTTTAAAATACATAAATAAAATTATTTTTAAAACAAAATTAAAAATTAAAATATCTAACCTACTTTTTACCCCTAACCCTACCAAAAACTGAAAAATCTAACACTAATCCTAAACCTAAATCCTGCACCTACTGCTACCCTTACCTGTAACCCTAAACATAATCCTAAACTTAACCCTCGCCCTACATGTATACCTAGTGCTATTCATAACCCTACCATAAGCTTCACCACAGCCTTAAACCTAATCCTAGACCTAAACCTAGCCAAAGTCCTAGCCCTAGTCCTATCCTAAACCTAACCTTAACCCTGACCCTGACCCTGACCCTGCCCCTAAACCCTAACCCTAACCCTAGCCCTGCCCTAGCCCTAGCCCTAGCCCTACCCTAAGCCCAACCTCAACCCCAACCCCAACTCCAACCCTAAACCTAACCCTAACTTACTCCAACCCTAAAACAAAGCCTTAACCTAACCCTGTTCTTATCTTAACCCTAGCCCTAGCCCTAAACCCTAAGCCTTTAACCCTAAACCCTAGCCCTACCCTGAGCCCCAGCCCGAGGTGCAGCCCGAGCCCTAGCCCAAACCCTAACCTTTAACCTGGAAACTAGTCACAAGGTAATTGGACAGTGCTGATATGCAGACATTTTCTACTTATTTTGTAAATACCACTGCCATCAAAAGACCCATTGATCTTTCACTGGAATCAACCACTTTTCCTGCTGACCTGAACAAATGTGTCATTCTCAAGAATGACCACGAGGTGGCAGCAGAGACCGACAGTTGGAAACTCACTATTACTATTTGCTTCACAAAAAGGTTCCTTTGCTTCTTACTGGTACAATGAACGTCAAAAGGTAAAGTCACCCTAGGCAAAGCTGAGGAAACGAGCCCATCAACATGTCTGTAGGAACACACTCATAAAATGAGGGACGTTGTGTTTTACTTTACTTTCTTTTAACTCTTGGTGGAGAATTTCAAATAAATTTTACCTCTGTGGTAAGAAAGCTGCAACAAAGCAAATAACAATTTTCAAGCACACCTGGAAATTGTACAATCCCTAACCTTAGCCTTAGACCTACATAGACCTAGTTCTACCCCAATCTGTACTCCTGAACCTAATCCTAACTCTAGAGTCATGCCTAACCCTACTCCTAACTGAAACCCTAGCACTCTCTGTATTTGGAGTCATAGCCCTAGTCAAAGCACTACACCTGGAACTAATCTTAACCCTGACACTAATGCTACCTGTAGAGCTACACCGAAGCCTAGCCTTAGCCCTAGCCCCAAACCTAACATTACACTCAACTACAAAACAACCCAACCAGGCCCCGGCGATTGTAGCTCAGTGCATTGGGCACGGGCCTGCAAGACTAAATGATTGGGGTTCGACTCCCAGTCAGAGCACACACCTGGGTTGCAGTCCCGTTCCCGGCAGGGGCCAGGCCCCCTCAGGGAACACATGAGAAGCAACCATGCATTGATATTTCTCTCCCTCTCTCCTTCCCTTCCTTTCTAAAGATACGTAAATAAAATTTTAAAATATTTAAATGAAATTATTTTAAAATTTTAAAATATTTAAATGAAATTATTTTAAAAACAAAATTAAAAATTAAAATATCTAACCTACTTTTTACCCCTAACCCTACCACTAACTGTAAAATCTAACACTAATCCTAAAGCTAAATCCTACACCTACTGCTACCCTTACCTCTAACCCTAAAAATAATCCTAAACTTAACCCTCGCCCTACATGTATACCTAGTGCTATTCATTACCCTACCATAAGCTTCACCACAGCCTTAAACCTAATCCTAGACCTAAACCTAGCCAAAGCCCTAGCCCTAGTCGTATCCTAAACCTAACCTTCATCCTAACTGTAACTCAAGTCCTAGCCTTAACTCTAACCCTAACAGGAGCTCTAACTTTAACACTACCTCAAACCCTAACAGTAGCCCTAGCCCTAAACCTAACCCTCACCTTACCATAGATCTACACCTGGCGCTAAATTTAGCCCTACAACTAGCCTATAACCTAGCCCTAACCCTAGACAAAGCTCTAAATCTAACCCAAATTTTACCCAAAATTGAAACATTACTCTATCCCTAAAACTAACTGTAACCCTAAACTGAACCCCAGCCTGCCCTAATTATAACCCTACCCATAGCCGTAACCTGTACCCCAGCACTTAAGCCTAGCCCTACCCCTAACTCTACACTTCCACATGATCCTTGATCGAATGCTAACCCTAACCCTAATCCTTAATACAAATCCTAAACCCAATCTTTCATCCTCACAGAAAACCTACACCTAGCTCTAAACTGAACGCTAACCCTAACCCTCATCTTAACATTAGGCCAATCCCTAGCCCCAGACCTAGCCATCATCCAAACCCTGACCCTAGCCAAAGTGCTGTCTTTATCCATAAACCTAACCTAACTGTAAACCTTGCCATAACTCTAGCTCTACCACCAGCCCTAGTCCTAACACTAACTGTAACACCAACCCTAACCCAAGTCCTAGCACTTACCGTAAACTTAAACCCAGCATTGGTCCAAATGCTAACCCTAACATTAAAAACTAATACAAAAACTAACACTATAACGAACCCTAACCACAACCATAACCATAAACCTAGACCATTGGTAGTCCTGGCCATAACCCTACAACTAACCCTAAATCTAAATCTAGGCCTAGCCCTAACCCTAACCCAAAAGCCATACTATTGATTGCCCTAGCTGTAACCCTAACCAAAACCATAACTCCATTACTAGACCTAGCTCTAATGTCACCACTCACCCTACCCTTCCCTAGCCTTAGCCTTAACCCAAACACTAACCCTAAATGTGGGGGCGACTTCTCTGCGAGTCACTCCGAGTGCCACGGATGAAAGTGAATGTGGCCGAGACATGATGTGATCTGCTTAACAGGGGGAAGAGTGAGCTGTGGCCAATTTCTCAGGGGAGACAAAGGCCAGCACCTGCCACTTTCTCCAAGGAGAAAAAGGCACCGAGTGCCTTCCTCCATAACTTTTTATTGGGTTGTACTATACAGGAATACAGGGTGGCAAGGATCAAACAGTACATAACATTTGAAACATATCTGAGGGCTTCAGAGTCTAAATCAGAGTCTATCAGGAAGACAGTTGCAGAATCTCTGGGAGATATACTCATTTCCTCTCGCACCCTTATCATAGGAATGAAAGCACTCTTAGCAGAGCAGATTTCACAGGTTTATCAGCAAGTCTTTGTGATGCCAGATTTTTCCCAAGGAGACGCTCTAGCAAGGCAAGGAGCTGCACCTCTCCCCATCAGGTATTCATGCTTAAAAGGAATAGAGCCAAACAGAGCTTCTCCCAGAGAACATGGGGACTCGGCTATGTCAAAGCCGGGGGTTGAGAGTCCATTGCTCTTTGTTGCAGCCCCCCGAGTCCTTCCATGAAGGCCTCCCAAGTGATCGAATCTGGCTTAGGTTGCCCCACCGCTGAGACTCGTCTTACCCGTCATTGACTTCCAAACAACCTTTGAGGGCATGGAGAGTAAACTGAGGTGGCGTTTGCTACCAGACACAAGCTTTGTCTGCTGCGACTCCCATTCCAGAGGTCATCTCTCACCCTTAGCCACAAGGGATCGAGATACAATTCCTAAAACTAGGCAGAGCGGTCTACAACACCTAAGTTTCACCAAAACCCTAACCCTAACTCTAACTGTAACCCTAACTCTATCTGTAGCCCTAATCAGAACCCTAAATCTAACCCTAGTCCTATCGCTAACTCTAACCCTAACCCTAGCCTTAGCACTATCCTTAAACCTAAACCTAAATGGAACCCTAGTCCTAACCCTAGCCCTAAACTGAACCCTAGTACTAGGCCCAAGGATAGCCTTAACCCTAACCTTATTCTTAACACAAACCCAAACCTATCCATACCCCTAACCCTAACAGTAGCCCTAACCCTGACGCTAACATGAATCATAAACTTACTCCAAACCCTAAACTTAACCATAACCAAAAACCTAACCGTAACACTAGCCTTCCCCTTAAGTCTAACCCAAGCCCTATTCTGAACCCTACCCCAAACCTTAACATGAACTATAAACCAAAACTCTAACAGTAAATGGAACCCTAACTTTAACGCAAATGCCAGACCTAACCTTAACTCTGATCCGAGCCCCAGCCATAGCCCTAACCCAAGCCCTAACACTTATCCTAACGCATATCCTGATCCTAACTGTATCTTCATCCTAAACCTAGTCAGAGCCTTACCTCTAACCCTAAACCCTAACATTAAACCAAAACCTACCCTCACCCTAAACCAAACCCATACACTAATCTTAACCATAACCCTAAAACTAGCCCTATCCCAAGACCTAGACCTAAACCCTACCCTAACCCTAACCCTAGTGTTAGCCCTTGACCTATCCAAACCGTAATCCTAAAACTAACCCTAACCCTAACCCTAATTTTAACCATAACCCTAGCCATAGCACTAATCCTAGGGTTGTCCCTATCGCTAACTCTAAGCTAACCCTAGCCCTAACCCTAATTCTAACACTAAACCTAAGCCTACCCCTAAACTTAATTCCAATGCTAAACATAAGCATAACCCTAATCCTAATTCTAAACCTAACCCTACCCATAGCCTGGACTCTGACCTGACCCTAAAGGTTACCCTAATCCTCACCTTCATTCTACACATAATATTTGCCCTAGCCCTAGCCCTAGCCATAACCCTAACCCTAAAACTAACCCTAACCCTACAGCTAACTTAATTCATCCCCTAAAACTAACCCTACTACTTCCCTAGCCCTGACCCTAACCAAAACTATAACCCTAAATCTAGCCCTAACCCTAGCCCTAGCCTAATCCTAGCCCTACTCCTAGAACTAAGTCTATCTTTAAACCTAACCCTACCCCAAATTCTAACCCTAGACCTAACCCTAACTCTAGCCCTAACACTACCCCAATCCTAACTCTAACCATAACCCTAAGCCAAACCCTAAATTTAATCCTAGCCCTAGCTTTAACCCTAGCTCTATCCTAGCCCTAGTCCTAGCCCTAATTTTAACCCTAAACCTAACACTAATGCTAACCCTACCTCTAGCCCTACCATTACCCTAAACCTAGTCCTACCTCTAACTCTTACCTAAACACTCATCCTAAACCTAATCCTGGCCATGGCACTGACCCTGACCCTAAAAGGAACCTCAAATTTAGCTCTAATTCCAACCATAACCCCAGCCCTAGGAATAGCCATAGCCCTAACACTAACCCTAACCCTAGCCCTAGCCCTGACCCTAACCCTAAACCTAAGCTTAACTGTAACCTTAACCTTAACCCTACCCCTTATCCTGAACCTAAACCTAACCCAAAACGTAACCCTAGCCCTAACCCAAGCCCTAATTTAAACCCTAACCCTAGCCCTAATTCTAATACTATCCTAAACCAAGCCCTAGCCCTAAACCTAGCCCTAAACATGACGATTATCCTAACCCTTATCCTACCACTTTCCCTAGCCTTAGCCCTAGCTCTAGCTATAACTCTAGCCCTAACCTTTACCCTAAACCTAATCCTAGCCCTACCCCTAATCCTAACACTGGCCCGACCCCTAAACCTAAAACTAACCATAACCTTACCCTAGCCCCAAAGCTCACCCTAACTTTAACCCTACAACAAACTGCAACACTAACCCTAATTCTTACCCTAGGCCTAAGCCTAGCCCTAGCCTCAGCCCTGCTCTAGCCATAGTCCTAGCCCTAGACCTAACCCTGACCATAACCCTAAAACTAACACAAGCCCAAAACCTAAACCTGACACTAACACTAAACAAAACCAACCCGATCTCTAAACCTCTTTCTACCCCTAACCCTTCACCTAGCCCTACCCATGACCCTAACCCTAAAACTAACCCTAGCCCTAATCCTAGCCCTAGCCAAAACCCTAACACTAAAACTAACCCTGAACCTCGCCCTAACACTAGTCCTTGCACTAACCCTAACCAAAACACTAACCCTAACCTGAACCCTACTTGTAGCCCTAGCCCAAACCATAACCATAAACCTAACACCAAACCATCTCCTCAACCTAATCTTAACCCTAGCCCTAGCCCTAACCCTGACCTTAACCCTAACACTAACCCTAAACCTAACTAAAACTAAGCTTTAGCCCTAGCCAAAACCCTAAACTAAACCTAAACCCAACACTACCCCTTGCCCTTTACCTCATCCTAGCCCTAGACCTAATTTTAACCCTAACCCAAGCCGTTGCCCTAGCCTTAGCTGCAACCCTAATACTAACCCTAGCCCCAGCCCTAACCCTAACCCTAACCCTAATTCTAACCATAACCCTAGCCTTAGCCCTACCCCTAACCCTAACTCTAGCCCTAGCCCTGAACCTGACCCTAAACATAACCCTAGTCCTAACTCTACCCCTAACCATAACCCTAGCCCTAACCCTAACTCTACCCCTACACCTAACCCTAGCCCTAAACTTAATTCTAATGCTAACCATGACCCTAACCCTAACACTTACCCTAACACAGATTTGAACCCTGGCCAGGTCCCTGATTCAAAAGCTTACCTTAATTCTCACCCTAATTCTAGCCCTAGAACTAGCTCTACCCCTAACAACAACATTAACACTAACCCTAACCCTAACCCTAGCTCTAACCCCTAATTCTAACCTTAACCCTACCCTAATACTACCCCTAGCCCAAAACCTAAACATAAAAATAAACCTAACCCTAACCTAACCATAACCCTAACCCTAGCCCTAGCCTAATCCTAGCCCTAGCCCTAGAACTAACTCTATCATTAACCCTAACCCTACCCCAAATTCCAACCCTAACCCGAAGCCTAACACTAACCCTAGCCCAAATTCTAACCCTAGCCCTAGTCTTAGCCCTAACCCTAAACCTAATTCTAACCATAACCCTAGCCCTAGCCCTAGCCCTCACCTTAACCATAACCCTAACCGTGAGCCTAATCCTAATTCTAGCCCTAACTGCAGCCCTAGACCTAACCCTAACCCTAATTCTACCTGTAACCTTACCCTAGCCCTAAACATACCCATAACTCTAACTCTAACTCTAACCCTAACCCTAATCCTTACCCCAACCCTAAAACAAAGCCTTTACCTAACCCTGTTCTTATTTTAACCCTAGCCCTAAACCCTAAACCTTAAACCCTAAACCCTAGCCCTAGGCCGAGCCTTAACCCTTAACCTGAAAACCACTCACAAGATAATTGGACAGTGCTGATATCCAGACATTTTCTAATCGTTTTGTAAATACCACTGCCATCAAAACACCCATTGATCTTTCACTGGAATCAACCACTTTTCCTGCTGACCTGAACTGAGATGTCATTCTCACGAATGACCACGAGGTGGCAGCAGAGACCGACAGTTGGAAACTCACTCTTACTATTGGCTTCACAAAAAGGTTCCTTTGCTTTTTACTGGTACAATGCACGTCAAACAGTAAAGTCACTCTAGGCAAAGCTGAGGAAACGAGCCCATCAACATGTCTGTAGGAGCACACTCATAAAATGAGGGAGGTTGTGTTTTACTTTACTTTCTTTTACTCTTGGTGGAGAATTTCAAATAAATTTTACCTCTGTGGTAAGAAAACTGCAACAAAACAAATAACAATTTTCAAGCACACCTGGAAATTGTAGAAACCCTAACCTTACCCTTGGACCTACATAGACCTACTCCTACCCATATCTGTAGCCCTAACCCTAATCCTAACTCTACAGTCATGCCTAACCCTACTCCTAACTGAAACCCCAGCACTTTTGTATTTGGAGACATAGCCCTAGTCAAAGCACTACACCTGGAACTAATCTGAACCCTGACACTAATGCTACCTGTAGGCTACCTGTAGACCTACACCTAAGCCTAGCCTTAGCCCTAGCCCCAAACCTAACATTACACTCAACTGCAAAACAACCCAGCCAGGCCCCGGCGATCTTAGCTCAGTGGATTGGGCACGGGCCTACAAAACCAAGCGATCATGGTTCGATTCCCAGCCAGGGCACATGCCCGGGTGGCAGTCCAGTTCCCATCAGGGAACCCATAAGAAGAAACCATACACCGATAATTCTCTCCCTCTCTCCTCCCCTTCTTTTCTAAAGGTACATAAATAAAATTTAAAAATATATAAATAAAATTATTTTTTAAAAAAATTAAAATATCTGACCTACTTCTTAGACCTAACCCTACCACTAACCCTAAAATCTAACACTAATCCTAAAGCTAAATCCTACACCTACCACTACCCTTACCTGTAACCCTAAACATAATCCTAAACTTAACCCTCGCCCTACATGTATACCTAGTGCTATTCAAAACCCTACCATAAGCTTTACCACAGCCTTAACCCTAACCCTAGCCAAAGCCCTAACCCTAGTCCTATCATAAACCTAACCTTCATCCTAACCGTAACTCAAATCCTAGCCTTAACTGTAACCCTAACGGGAGCTCTAACCCTAACACTACCTCAGACCCTAAATGTACCCCTAGCCCTAAACCTAAACTTAAACCTAACCTAACCATAGATCTATACCTAGGGCTAGATTTGGCCCTATGACTAGCCTAAAACCTAGCCCTAACCCTAGACCGAGCTCTAAATATAACCCAAATTATACCCAAAATCGAACCATTACTCTATCCCTAAATCTAACCATAACCTTAAACTGAACCCCAGCCTGCCCCTAATTGTAACCCTACCCATAGCCGTAACCTGTACCCTAGCACTAAGCCTAGCCCTACCCCTAACTCTACACTTAAACATGGTCCTCGATCGAATACTAACACTAACCCTAATCCTTAATATGAACCCTAAACCCAATCCCTCACCCTCACAGGAAACCTAGACCTAGCTCTAAACTGAACGCTAACCCTAACCCTCATCTTAACATTAGGCCAGTCCCTAGCCCTAGACCTAGCCATCATCCAAACCCTGACCCTAGCCAAAGTGCTGTCTTTATCCATAAACCTAACCCTAACTCTAAACCTTGCCATAATTCTAGCTCTACCACCAGCCCTAGCCCTAACCCTAACTTTAACCCTTACCCTAACCCTACCTAGAGCCCTAGCACTTAGCCTAAACTTAAACCTGGCATTGGTCCAAATGCTAACCCTCACATACAAAAACTAACACTAACCGTAACTATAACCACAACCATAACCATAAACCTAGACCATCGGTATTCCCAGCCCTGGCCATAACCCTACTACTAACCCTAAATCTAAACCTAGGCCTAGTCCTAACCCTAACCCAAAACCCATACTATTGATTGCCCTAGCTCTAAGCCTAACCAAAACCATAACTCTATCACTAGACCTAGCTCTAATGTTACCAGTCACCCTAGCCATCCCTAGCCCTAGCCCTAACCCAAGTACTAACCCTAAATGTGGAGGCGACTTCTCTACAAGTACCCCCGAGTGCCACGGATGAAAGTGAATGTCGCCGACACATGATGTGGTCTGCTAAAGAGAGGGAGAAGTGAGCTGTGGCCAGTTCCTCAGGGAAGACACAGACCAGCAGCGGCCAGTTTCTCCGATGAGGAAAAGGCCCCAAGTGCCTTCCTCCATAGCCTTTTATTGGGTTGTAGTACACAGGAATTCAGGGCGGCAAGGATCAAACAGTAGGTAACATTTCAAACATATCTGAAGGCTTCAGAGTCTGAGTCAGTGCCCATCACAAAGAGAGTTGCAGAAACTTTGGGAGACATACTCATTTCCTCTCAGACCCTTATCATACGAATGAAAGCACTCTTAGCAGAGCAGATTTCACAGGTTTATCAGCAAGTCTTTGTGATGCCAGATTTTTCCCAAGGAGACACTCTAGCAAGGCAAGGAGCTGCACCTCTCCTTATCAGGTATTCATGCATAAGGGGATTAGAGCCAAACAAGGCTCATCCCAGAGAACCTGGGGACTCGGCTATGTCAAAGCCAAGGGGCAAGAGTCCATTGCTCTTTCTTGCAGCCCCCTGAGTCCTTCCATGAAGGCCTCCCAAGTGATCGAATCTGGCTTAGGTTGCCCCACCGCTGAGAGTGGTCTCACCCGTCATTGACTTCCGACCAAGCTTTGGAGTCATAGAGAGTAAACTGAGGCTGCTTTTGCTACCAGAGACAAGCCTTGTCTGCTGCGGCTCCCATTCCAGAGGTCGTCTCTCACCTTTAGCCAGGGATCAAGACACAACTCCTAAAACTAGGCAGAGCAGTCTACAACACCTAAGTTTCACCAAAACCCTATCCCTAACTCTAACTGTAACCCTAACTCTATCTGTAGCCTTAATTAGAACCCTAAACCTAACCCTAGTCCTATCGCTAAGTCTAACTCTAACCCTAACCCTAGCCTTAGCACTATCCTTAACCCTAAACCTAAATGGAACCCTAGCCCTCCCCTAGCCCTAAACTGAACCCTAGTACTAGGCCCAAGGATAGCCTTAACCCTAACCCTAACCTTAATCTTAACACAAACCCAAACCTATCCATACCCCTAACCCTAACAATAGCCCTAACCCTATCGGTAACCCTAACCCTAGCCCTCGCCCTACTCCAAGCCCTAGACCTACCCCTTGCACTAGCCCTAACCTTAACGGTAGCCCTAGCCCTGACCCTAACATGAATCATAAACTTACTCCAAACCCTAAACTTAACCATAGCCAAAAACCTAACCCTAACACTAGCCCTCCCCTTAAGTCTAATCCAAGCCCTATTCTTAACCCTACCCCAATCCTTAACATGAACTATAAACCAAAACTCTAACAGTAAATGGAACCCTAACTTTAATGCAAATGCCAGATCTAACCTTAACTCTGATCCTAGCCCCAGCCATAGCCCAAACCCACGCCCTAACACTTATCCTAACTCATATCCTGACCCTAACTGTATCCTAATCCTAGGCCTAGTCACAGCCTTAACTCTAACCCTGACCCTACCCTGAACCCTAACATTAAACCAAAACCTATCCTCACCCTAAACCAAACCCATACACTAATCTTAACCATAACCCTAAAACCAGCCCTATCTCAAGACCTAGACCTAAACCCTACCCTAACCCTAATGCTAATCCTAATCCTAGCTTTAATCCTAACCCTGATCCAGACCCTAATCCTAACCAAAACACAAACAACACCTCTACCCTAACCCTAACCCTACCTCAAACTCGAACCCTAGGGTTAGCCCTAATGCTAACCGCAAACCAGCCCTTGCCCTATTCCTAACACTAACCCTAAACCTTACTCTAACCCGAAGCCTATCCCAACTAGAAACCTAATCATCACACTTTCACTCTCCGTAGCCATAGACAGAGCCCTAGTCAATGCCCTAAACCCAGCACTAACCCTAACCGTAATCCAAACCTTAGCCCTAGCCCTAGCGCCAGTCCTAACACTAGCCCTACCAATGGCACTAGCCCTTGCCCTTACCCTAACACTTACCCGGACCCTAACAGTATCCTAGCCATAGCCTTGACCTTGAACATAATCCTGACTCTAGCCCTAACCCTACCCATACCACTAGCTCTAACACTAAACCTAAACCTACCCCTAATCCTAAACCAAATCCATACGCTAACCTTAACCATAACCCTAAAACTAGCCCTATCCCTAGCTTTAGACATAAACCCTACACTAACCCGAAACTTCACCCTAGCCCTAACACCAGTCCTCACCTTAACCCTAACTTGACCCCTATCCTTATATCAAACCCTAACCCAAATCTTAACCCTAACTAGAAAGCCTAACCATATCTCTAATTGGAAGCCTAACCCTAACCAAAATACTACACCTAACCTTAACCCTATCCGTAACCCTAGCTTTACTCAGTCTTAACACTAACACTAACCCGAGCCCTAATTTTAATCCTAACTCTAAACCTAACTGTCACGTAACACTAACCCTAATACGAACTCTAACCATAAACCTAATACTGACCTAACCCTAGTCCTAACCCTAACACTAACCCTAAATTTAATGCAAATCCTAACCATAGCCCTAGCCCTAGGCCCTAAACCCTAAGCCCTAGCCCTAGTCCTTAGTCCTAGTCCCTAGTCCCTGGCTCCTGGCCCCTAAATTCTAAGCCCAAACCTCCATGCCCTAAACTCTAGCCATTGTCCTAACCCCTATCCTAATCCCCATCACCAAACCTCTGCCAGACTCCTGACCCTTGAATCCTGATTCTGGCTCCAGCCCCTAGCCCTTAGCCTCTCCCCTTCTCCGACCCCAACCGGGCCCATAACCTATTCTTCACAGAAATACAACTTCTTTGAAGCAAGTCTACCTGTTTGAGTGTCAGCTGCTGTGTCCTTTCTTTTGCCCCATGGTCTCCCCTGTGCCATGTTTGTGTAATGTGTTTAGTGTTCATGTGCCTATTTGTGTTTGAACGACGCTTTTCTTACCTTCCCAAAGACAGTCCCATGTAGAGATGCCGTCATGAATGCTGCTTGAGGTGTTCTTCCCGGTCCACTACCTTCCCAAAGAGAGTCTCACGTAGAGGTGCTGTCATGAATGCTCCTTGAGGAGTTCTTCCTGGTGCACTACTGTCGAACTCACCGATGGACATAAACATCCTGGTGCCAAGGATTTTCAGCGAGGGATTTGGGTACTTTGACTATGTCATCTGTTTCCCATGTGACCTCATGTAATATGTCTAATCTTCATCTACCTATTTGTGTTGGAACGACGCTTTCCTTACCTTCCTGAAGACAGTCCCAGGTAGCAATGATATCATGAATGCTGCTTGAGGTGTTCTTCCCATTCCACTGCTATCGAACCCAGCGATGAACAGAAATATCCTGGTGCCAATGATTGTCAGCTAGGGTTCGGGTATGTTGAGTATGTCATCTGTTTTCCGCATGGCCTCATGGGGTCGGTCCTCAGGCGACATCTGGACTGGATGGCATCGGCAGCAGCTAGTTCCTCCGATGTGTTCAGAACCCTGGCAAATCTCCAACATTGACCTATAAGGAAATTAGGACACGTTAGATCCACCGCAGCACCTTCTACGTGCTCCACATCTTTTCTTTGGCTTCTCTGACATGTTCACCCTTCTGCCATTGACAAACCCTAGTGTACCAAACACTGGGCTTCATTCACCTTCATGATCAAAACAGCCATACAAACACACAACAGTTTTCATAAGTTTTCTTTATTATCCAATACAGACAAAACCAACATGAAGACATGGCCAAAAGGGCAACCAAGGGAAATAATAGCAGTTCTACTTTTTTATTTTACTTATTTTACTTCTTTTTTACCTGTGGTAGACAGTATGAAAGAAATCTTACTTTTCTCATCGCATAAAGAAGATGCAACAAAGTGAATGACAAATGATATTCAAACATACTTAGAATGTTTTAAAACATGACTGTAGAATGCCGCAAATGCAGTTCCAAGGAATAACATCTAAAAACGCTTTCTGACTGCTTTGACCCTGATTGTGAAAACCAGTCCCAAGGTAACTAGACCGTACTGACATGTACATGCTTTGGGATGCACTTGGAAAGACCACTGCCATCCAAAGTCACTGATATTCCATTGCAATCAATCACTTTTCCCGCCAACCTGCACGGAGGTGTCATTACCCAAAATGGCCACGAGATGGCAGCAGAGACCGACACATGCGATACCTAACCCACTATTGCCTTAGATGAAAGGTTCCACGCATTTTAACAATAATATCCAAAGACCAGCACACTTTCCATTTTCAAAACAAAGTGACAGCACAGGGTCGTCACCACTCTGTTCCACTCCCGTGTGGCATCTTTCAGGAGCAGAGAGTTTTTCCAGGGGCTTTCTGCAGGCTTTTTGGGAAAGGACATTTCTCTTCACCAAGAGAAATGTAAAATACCTAACTAAACAGCCGCACGACGGTGCGAGGTCTGGTGACTGTGGTGGATGAATCGCGACTGCACAGCCGGGCTGAGACACTTCTTCCATGCTCACCAAACAGAAACTTATGCTCCCACCTCACCCTGAAGCTTCAGTCTCTTCTGATGATGAATTCTGGACTCTTTCCCTCGGAGGATGCTTTCACTTGGTCTCACAAGGAGCAGTACCTGTGGCGAGGAACCTGCTGGATTTCCACAAACAGCTCCTAACACTGACCTTACACTGCCACTTTTACCTTTCTTGAAACGACAAATCCAAAAAGGCCCAATAGGTTGCCCATTTTATTCTATCTTCAGTGGGAAAATACACACGCACATATTCACTGGTTGTGTTCAGGGGTTTTTTTATGCAAGCTGGTAAATCGGCTGTCCTGGTGCAATCTAACAACATTGTTTTCAAAGACATAAAGGCAAGTATGCATGACCAAAGTGATTGGATAGTGTTGGTGTGTGGCGGTGGGGGAGGGTGGGGGACCAAACTGAATGTTTTACCTGCCCAATTTTAATGCAAGTTTCAACCATCCTCACAGCCTTGAAATCTTACACAAGGTGTTTTTTTTTTTTTCTCTCACACCACTTAAGCTGCCATTCACAGCAAATGGATGACTACAAAGTTCCATTGTTTGGGACTTCTCACGTAGACCCCTATGGAACCTCCTAAATGAACCGCCAGTACAATGACAAAATAACTCGACGTGACAGATGGGAAAAACGCTCCACACCAAAGCTTAAGAAAGAAAGCTTCACTCTTCCCTGCACATATTGCAACCAGAATCTTCAAATGGACAAGTTTTGCACCTGCATGAGGAATCTAAAAGGTTAAATGACATCCAGGCAAATCCAAGCAATGAAGATGGAGACATACCTGGAAGGGATCGAGCAGACAGTGATACGGCTGATATTTTGCTTTGCTTTTTTTGGTAACGGTTGGTGCACCATTATATATAAATTTTACCTCCTCGTTCTTTAAAGAAGCTGCAGCAGAGCAACCAAAGACAAATGACTTTGAAGCATACCCGTAACTTCTCAAAGCTTGATTGTAGTAGCCTGCAAAGCCACTTCTAAACAGGGTCACATAGCACACATTCACTGCTCTTTTTGTCCTTCACCTGCAAACCAGTCACAAGATAAGTGGACAGTGCTGCCATTTGGACGTTTTCAAACACCCTTGTAGTTACTACTGCAAGGAAAACCCATTGATATTCCATTGGAATCAACCACTTTTCCTGCAGACCTACACTAAGGTGTCATTCCCAAAACTGGCCACCAGATGACAGCAGAGACCGCCAGATGGACCACGTATCCCACCAAGGGCTGTGCTACAAGGTTCCTTGGCTTTGTAGCCTAAGATGCAATGAGGGGCACACTTTTCCTCCCCATCCCCCAGCGCCCGCCCCCGACAATGTGACTGGAAAACACCGTTGCTGTTTTCTTCCACTGGCCTCTGCCACCTTTCGGGTCACTTCACCATTCCATCCTCCCACAACATTGTCATCTTTCAGAGCACAGAAATCTTTCGGGGGCCTTCTGCAGTCCTCCGGAGCACGGAAATTTCTCTCCGCCAAGAAAGTGGGAAAGACCAAACTCAGAAGCCACGCGAAGGTGCAAAATCTGGTGAGTACTGCAGATGAACCACGATGGTGCAGCTAAGCTGAAATCATTTTTTCGTGGTCAGAAAAAGAAACATGCACTCTCACCTTGTCCTGAAGCTCACGTGTCTTCTGCTGACAGATTCCAGGCTCTATTGCTTGGATGGTGCTTTCAGTTGGTCCAAAGGGGAGCAGTACATGTTACCAGTAACTTGCTGGCTTCCTCAGGAGCTACCACTGCAGGATTCCCTCCCAAATCCACCACAGGGGACCATGACCTACGATGGAAGAAGACTTCCCTTTGAAGGGGTTGCTAGTGGTGATTTCTTTCTTTAACCGTAATCTCTCCTCTTCAACATTGTTCTCAAATAGAAATGATTCACTCCCCCCACAACAAATTGGCCTTGACAACGGAAAGTTTCCCTTACCTTTCACTAGAGAATCACCTGTGGTCAGGTGATCAGGAGGGGTCCCCTACCACCCTACTGTACTTCTGTGGAACCCCCAGTGTCAAAGCGATTCATGGAACTATGCTGATGCAAATGATTTTTGATGCTAGATTAGAGTAATTTCAGTATGTCACCTCTCGCCCATGCGCCATAACATGGTCAATAGCCAGGGAAGGCCTGCCCCAGATGACTCTCCACTGCAAATGATCTGCCTACCGGTGGGGCAACTGGGTGTGAAAAATCCCCAGCATGAAACTTGTGATCCACTTTGGACACGTTCCATTACTCACAGCAATATCTCCACACCAAAAACCTTTTCTTACCTTACTGTTGCACCTGTACCTTTCTTCAAATGACAAAGCCAAAAGAGCCGGAAACGTTGCTCCTGTTCACCAGTCTTCAGTGGGGAAAGGGCCACACACACAATCTCCAGTGGTGATGAGGTTTTCTTATTGGATGATGATAGAATGGTGGCCATGACACAGTCTAACAAAACAGTTTCAAATGACATTAAAAGCAAGTATAAGTAGCTGGAGTGAGGTGATGGGAGGGGCAAAAGTGCAAGTGAGGTTGGGGACCAAACCAGCTTCTTGGCCACACAGACTTTTTGGCCGACCTGATTTAAGACGAGGTTCAACAAGCAGCGCTGCATCGAAACCCTATGCACTATGTTTGGCTCTCACGGCCCTTCAGCTAGCACTCACAGAGAATAGAGAACGTTCTGTTGTTCGGGAATTCTGAAATACACTCCGACAGAAGCTCCAAAATGAATCACCGTTACGATTTTAAAATACCATGACCAGAACAATGCTCAACATGCTACAGCCCAAAACTTGAGAAAGAGATCTTCACCCTTCGATGCACACATTATAAAAAGAAGCTGGAAATGTACAAGTTTTGCACCCATACGAGCAATCTAAAAAGGTAAATATAGTCTAGGCAAATTGAAGAAAGGGCCCCAAAGAAATGACCCTATAGAAATGTCCACGAGGGCAATACGTACAATCATAGGGCTGGTATTTTACTTTGCCTTTCTTTTGTATCTCTTGGTGCAGCATTATGGATAAATTGTAAAATTTATCAATTGTAAGATTCCTCCACATAACACAAGGAATCTACAGCAGACAAAGCCGCGACAAATCATGTTCAAATACACCTGCAACTTTGCAAAAACTGACTCTACTACACTACAAAGCCAGTTCCAAAAAAGGTCACACAAACCACGTTCATCACTCCTTTTCCCTGAACTTACAAACTGATCACGAAGGAACTGGACAGTGCTCAGATTTAGATGCTCTCAAATGCACTTGTAAATACCACTGCCTTGATAAGTCACTGTAATTTCACTGGAATCAACCACTTTTCCTGCTGATCTGCACCAAGGTGTCATCCCCAAAATTACCACAAGATGGCAGAAGAGACCGACAAAGGGAAGGCATATACCATGAATGGTTTTCTGCAAGCTTCATTCGCTTTTTACCTTCAGATAGAATCACAGGCACACTTTTCATTTTCCCTCAAACGTATTGACTTCACAAAGTTGTCCCCATTTTCTCCCACTGCCCTCTACCACCTTTCAGGTAATCTCACCATTCCATGGTCCCACAGCTTTGTTGTCTTTCAGAGCAGAGAACTCTTCCCAGTACCTTCTGCAGTCTTCCAGGGAATGGAAATTTCTCTCCATAAAGAAAAATTCACAGAGACCAACTAAATGGCCAAGGAAGAGGCAAAGTTTGTGAGTACTGTGGGGGAATCAGCACTGCGGAGCCAGGCTGGAACCGTTTTCCCTGGTCACCAAAGAGAAATGTGCTCTCTCACCTAATCCTAACTTTCGTCACCTTCTGCTGACAAATTCTGAACTCTTTCTCTCGGATGGAGGTTTCAGTTGGTCTGACGGGGAGCAGTGCCTACTGCCAGTGACCTGTTGGCTTTCCGAAACCATCTCCTACTACAGGACTCCCTGCCAAATTCACCACAAGGGCACCATTGCCTCCTTTGGATGAAGACCACCCTTTACAGGGGCAAGTACTGGTTCCTTTCTTTCCCCTCAATCTCTCCCATTCCACATTATTCTCAAATAGCAAAGATTAATCCTTCCCACACACACATTTTTATGGAAATTGAATGCTTTCCTTACATTTCACTGAAGAACCACTTGTGAAAATCCACTCGTGAAGGGTCCCCCATCATTGCACTGAACTCCTATGGACCCCAAATAACAAAGCGATGAACGTAACCAAGCTGCTTCAGATGATTTTCAAAGCCTGATTACATTGAACACATTGAACACGTTGCCTGTCTCCCGCCTACAATGACGGGATCTGTCCTCAGGGAACTTACACTGTTGAGGGCTCTCCACTGCACCTGGCCTGCCTGCCTGCCTGCCTGCCTGCAGGAGAAATCTCCAGCATGAAACTTCACAATCCACTTCGGACACGTTCCGTCAGTCACAGCATCTTCTCCACACACACCACACATCTCTTCTTGCCTTACCCTTGCACTCGTATCTTGCTTGAAATGACAAAACCAAAAAGACCAAAAATGTTACTGATGTTCATGCATCTTCTCTGTGAAAATGGCCAACCATACACTCACCACTTGCGGTGAGAATTTTGGATCACACAGTGATAGGACACCTGTCACGATACAATCCAATGACGGTTTCAAAAGAAGTTAAAGTCATGGTGTCCACCACAACCACAACCCCTAACCCTAACCCTGAACTGTGCCATACACCAGACACCACACCGGGTGTCCAAAGCCTGTCCCTGACTCAAGATGCCTGGCTCTGGACATCATACCACAGAGAACAGTGCGTCCTCCTACTTAAATCTATGAACCCTTGAAATGTAATCATCTCAAGTCTACAACTATAAAGCAGGTTTCTGTTTTAAAAAAGTTACATTACATCAAACAAATGATGCAGTGATGATGCACATTAGACATGAGGTACATGAGGCTGCTGCTGGCATAACAAGGCACACGCTTTGAAAGTGAAATTGATGAAAGTAAATGAGTAAATGTGATGTCCTCCTGAGTAAAAAATTCTAGGTAGCAGGAGAAGCTATTTGCAGAGTAAGACCACCCACGGAATTGAAGGAAATGGTTCCACATTATACTGACGATCAGACTGTCTTCCACAACAAAGAACTTTGTCACTCATCGATGAAGAGACACCTATGTTATTTTAAACATTTTACTTATTTATTTTTAGAGAGGGGGCGGGAGAAACAGGGGGGAGAAAACATCAATGTGTACTTGCCTCTCACACGCCCCCTATTGGAAGCCTAGCCTTCATGCAACCCACGCATGTGCCCTGACTAGGAATCAAACTGGTGACCCTGTGGTTCAAAGGCCAGCACTCAGTCCACTGAGCCACAGCAGCCAGACAGACATCAATGTTTTTAAAGAGCTTCAATACTCCCTTCTAAAGAGAAGACATTCATATGACTAGCAAAAAAAAGGAAAAATGTTCAATGGCTAAATCATAGTGCAATACCCCTTCCACAGGTACAAAGGCTATCATGCAAAAGTGAAACTGAGAAATGTTTATACTCACAAACAAAAACAACAATGACCATTTGTTCTCTAATGAAATGGTTTGGCATTTCCTCAAAACAAATACCCTACTGTGTTCAATAACCCTACTTCAAAATACACACCCGAGAAAGTGAAGACAGCTATTCTAACAAACATGATTATTCCTGTTTATTTTAACAACACAGGATTATTCATAACAGCACTGTTAACAACAGAAGGGTGGACAATATTCAAATGTCCATCCACAGATAAATGAATAAAGACAATTTGGTTTTTCTGTCATTGAATAGGTATTGGACCCAAGGTGGGTTTGCCCTGGCAAGGAATCATGTATGTACATTCTTAACTTCCTACAGTAAAAATTTCACAACACAAAGCTAGAGAATTTTGAGAGTTTCTCTATTAAATCTAAAGACACTGAAACAAAGAAAGGGCTTCACAGAGAAGAGGCACAATCACAGCAACAAGAGTGAGCATAGCTGGAACTGCTTCTTGGCAAACAGAAAAGTTAGACACAAAAAAAGGTCCTTGGAGACAAGATCAGGAGGTTAGCCCCAGAGAACTGCCAAATGCTCCCCTGGCTGCAAGTCTCAGGGACCTTTAGAGATAAGGAGAAACAAAGCAAAGATACATAGCAAAGAAGAGAAGGGAAGGTGCATGTGTGTGCTCAATGAACAGTGAGCAGTGAGTCCTTTGTCTTTAAGGTTTTACCTGTTTTCTAACGTTGAGGACTTTAGAGGAGGTCTTAGAAGAGTCATCTGCACACAATACTCAGCTTTCCAGGGCTGCCCTTCATGTGATGATGCAACAAAGCGAGCACACGCAGTGATCAGGGTCCTTCTCTGGTGAATTTCTCCTTCAGAAAAGTCACCAGAGAAGGGCTGGGACTGAGGTGGGTCTTTGCCTACATAGTCTGGAATGTCTGAACCATTTGCTCTCCAATGCCCTGGGTCAGGGAAGGTAAGATCCTCAGGTTTATCCCCTGGCTATGAATTGCTAGGCCTTATTTAGCTATCAAGCTCAGTTTTCCCATTCCACTACCAAGAAATTTTCCTACATTTTTAATTAACTTGTCTCAACTCCATACACTTGGGGACTCATATTGGCATTGAATTTCACACAATGATCATCTGCTGATGGACACCACAGCTAAACTCAGGATCCTGGACACAGACCTTTGACTCCAAAAGCTAGACACTGGAGTGGACCCAAACCAAAACCTGGACTCCAGGCCCAAAGCCGCAAACCCAAAGCCGTAGGCCCTCACCCAAGCCAGACCGTGAGGTCCAAACGCCAAAGACGAGATGCCAGGGATTGACATAGAACCCTTGTAATGCCAGATTCCATACACCAAAGCCTAAATGTTCATCTGCACGTGAACCTCACGTGTGAACCCAGAACACAAAGCCACATCCTAAGAGGTACAAGACTGTAGACACGCAACAGAATGCATTTGGACTCGGAAGCACAGGCCCTGGATACAGGACACAGATCGGTAACCAGGATGCCGATCTCTAACCAGGATGCCACGGCCAGAATTCGGGTTAGAGCCAAACACCAGGCGCCTGCTGCCAGAGGCCAGAGACAGGAGATGAACCGGATCCTCCCATTATAAACATCCCTGTGATTCAACAAGATGAAACCCTTGTCTCTCCAAATGCAAAGTTCAAAATTTTACCAAACCCCACAGGAATACTCTGAAACACAGAGTGAACAAAAACGATGCTGACCTTGGAGAACAGACGTCCATCATCTCTAAGCTGCAACAACTTCGGGACTTCAATCCACACTTCCGGCTTTTCCAAACTGTGAGGGGTTTAAAACGAATTCTTTTCCATAAACCTTGTCAGCTCTAACACCTGTGGGATAATAAACAAAATACCATACTCAGATCAATACAAGATAGTGAACATTTAATACGTGCATAAGTACAAATGAATACCAGTCAATGAGGTCATATCAGCTATACAGGGCCTTTGGGAGTCTGGAGAAACAGGGTCTTATACCAGCACAATGGGTGATAGGACATTTATGAAAAGTGCAGCATTCGTGGAATATTACTTTTTGTTAGGCAGTCCCACAAAGCACAGGACACAACCTAAATAAATAAACTCTTCCAAATTTCACCAACATAATCATTCAGTTGAGAACAGGTTGCTTTTCTGAAATTGTTGAATGTTGTGGCAACAGCAGCAGACATAGCCTGAGGGAGCAACCAGCTGCCAGGAGGGCCTTGCAGTGCCCTCAGGCGGTGAAATGCCTGGGTGTTTCTGAGTGCAAACCATCCACCTCTCCCTGCAGCTGGCAGAAGGCAGCAGAGCCCACAAGTGCAAGGCAGGTGACCTTGAAGCCACAACCAGGAGGTGAGCCACGGCCACACAGGTGGGACAATGTCACAGTCAGGACCTCAATGCTGCACGTACATCAGGCGGCTGAGATATAGCAACATTTGAAACACTGATGCAGTTGGGACATCAATGAGCTGGGACATCCATGAAAGAGGACAAAGACGCAGGCAGGACACTGACACAGACAAGACATCAACACGACCAACACATATACACAGAAATGACAGTGGCACAGCTCACGTATTGACTCAGTTGAGACATTGAAGCAGACAGTACAGAGGTACAGCTGGGACACCAAGGGACTGGGACATGGACAAAGATAGGAAAGTGGCACAGGACATCAAGGCAGAGGGAACCTACACATGATCATGATTTCGGTGAGCCTGGGACACTAGCATGGTAGGGACATGAACACCAAAGGGATATCGATGCTGCCAGGATGCCAACACACATGGGACATTGGACCACAAACACATGGACACAGCTGAAACAGGAACACAGGTATGACCCACAAAGGACGTCCAGTTACCTGACATAAAGACACCACTCTTGTACATGGGGAGAGAAGGAAAAATGAACTACAAAGTAGGTTTATATGAGAGTAATAACGTCCATGACTAAGTACCATTTCATTCAACATTTGTACATCATTCACTACAGCTGACCACCTTTCCTGCCAGCCTGCGCTAAGGGGTTCTTCCCAAGATGCACTTGAGACGAGAAGAGAACCACACTGACAACATTTTGATAATTGACCATAATGAGCCATGAAGCAAGATTACACAGATTACAAAGAAATATAATTATATACACTATAATTCTGGCTCTCACTGCTCTTAATGTAGAAATCAGGAACACATGGTCGTTAACGGGTCCTTACATTTAAAAGTAACGAAACACACTTCTAAATAACACTGCAATCAACAGTGGTTGATATTCCACTGGAATCAACCACTTTTCCTGCAGACCAGCACTGAGGTGTCATTCCCAGGAAAGCCCACGACACGGCAGCAGGATGCAAACTAAAAACACTTTGGAAATGACCCTATTGTACCACCCATCAGTTTTCAACAAACTTCAAAGGACGGAAATTATATAATTTATGTTTCTTTCTGTCATTCCTGTTAATGTAGAAATCGGGAACAAAAGGTAATAGTTAGTCCTGATAGATAAAAGTTGCTAAATACACTTCTAAATTACATTGCAATCAACATTCATTCGTATTCTGCTACAGTCACCACTTTTCCCGCTCACCTGCCACTAACATGTTATTCCCAAAAGGCCCACGGGATGACAGCAGAGAGGCACACATGGAACACTACTATTTACTTGACTAAAAGGTTCATTCCAATTTTAAGTAAAGACACAATGAAACAGACGCTTTTCGTTTTCACCAGTAATTTCATCAAACAACGTATTTGCCATATTCTCCCACTGGTTTCTGTAGTCTTTAAGGCACCTTCACAATTCCATCTTCCCAAAAGTTTTCATCTTTTGATGAAGCCAATTAAAAACCAGTTTCAAAAATCAACGCAGCATTGAAATTATGTACGTTTCTCTAAGTGCTCCTATTGCACTGAAGCTAGAATTCACTAAAACTAAGTGACTAGAAAGTCCTTATATTTGGTAGTTAGGTAGTACACTTCTAAATAACCTCAAAAATAAAACAATTTGAATTACAAAATAAACTCAGTAAAGATAAAGATACTTCACACCAAAACCTATGAAAAACATCTTCACCCTTAAGTGCACAGTATCAAAAATAAAACCTGAAGTCTGACTGGTGTAGCTCAGTGGACTGGGCTCAGGCCTGTGAAACAATCATGGTTCGATTCCCAGTTAAGGCACATGCCCGGGTTGCAGGCCAGTTCCCAGTGGGGGACACATGAGAAGCAACCATGCATTGTTATTCCTCTCCCTCTCTCCTTCCCCTCTAAAAACAAATAAATAAAATCTTTTAAAATAAACAAACAGATAAATAAATAAAAGCTGAGAATAAGTGACTTTTGTGCCCATACTTCACACCTACAATAGTAAATGAAATGCAGACAAAGTAGAGAGAAACATGCATATTGACATATCTGCAAGTGTATGCACATAAAATGATGGCAGTTCTTTTTAACCTGTAGCACTGAATTTTGAATAAATATTTTCTCATTCTTTAAGTAAGCACCAACAAAGTAAATTAAAAATGCTTTTCAAGCACACTTGGAACTTTTTTGAAAATGACTATATTTACCTATAAAGCAGGTTTCAACCAATGTCTAACAAACTATGTTTGTTGCTTTTTTTGCCATTCATCTGAAAACCAGTCACGAGGTAACTAGAAAATCCCTGTATTTAGAGGTTTTAAAATACACTTCTAAATACCTTTCTAAAATAAATCACAGCCAGGGTGGAAAATAATTTACATAGCAAAATATTAAAAATACTGCATGCCAAAGATCTTTCAGGTTTCAAAAATGATAAAAGCTTCAAACTCTGTTCCTCAACCAAAGATGATTTTGCCCCCAAGGGGACTTCAGGCACCATCCCTTTTAGATGGTCCTGAGGGGAAATGAAGTGAGGGTGTTCACAATGAATAGAGGTATTGGACCCTAATAAGCCCCGACAATGCGGAGGACAGTCCCCCAGGAGAATGAATTCTCTGGCTCAAAACATCCATGGTGCTAAAAATGGAAAACCCTGCTCTGTATCCTAAAAAGTCTATTAGAACTCCAGCTGCACGTTCCTTTGCATCCTAGATCTTACAGGCTGCCTTTCTTGGAAGAGGAAGGGTGGAGGCTAAAACTTAAAGAACAAAAAATGCCAGCCGTCTTGCCAACATTGGGGAGAAGTGTCCTGGGCAATAGGTCAGGCGGCAAAGGAAGATCTGTCCACTTAGGAGACCAGATCACACTGTGACTACACAGAGTAGTCACCTGAGGATCCTGCTTCTTTCCATTGCTCACACATCACTTTCATAACTGACTCATAATGTCACTTAGAACAAAGAATCTTCCTCTGTTACATTCCACATTGGACCATCTCAAGTTTTCCTCCTTGAAAATGTGGACATTTGCTACCTTCTGTGTTCCTCAGATGACCTACCTGGGGCACATTTCCTGTCACAAAATACTTCTCATTTCTGGAACACCGTGCTTCCAGGCCCTAAACTCATTTAAAATGCTAAGAAGGATGTTACTATTTTATTTAGTCATGAATGTATTTATGACTAACAATGACAATTTTTCTAGCTCCTCACATTACCTCACTTCTTGTTTTCTTTCAAGCTTTAACTGTTTCTAGGTCACCTACGGCTACGACCATGTAATGATCATGATTGCATGAGACCATGTTTACCTTCATAACTCATGAGAATCCATGGAAAAGTACCATAAGTAAAATTTAGTGCAGTGATGAGAAAAATAACATGCAGAAATAAATATGTAGAAATGGTAAGTTAAATATATAATATTTTTAAAGAATCAATGACAGCAAAGCAGGGGGGAAAAACTTGGGAATAAGCTTAACAATGTACAGGATGTGCATGAACAAAATTGAAAATTGCTATGCAATAACAGAAACTTTAACAAATGAAAAATTTCATCTTATTTGGGAGTTTAAAAATGGCTATCATTATATCCCTATTTATCAAAGCTATCTATAACTTAAATATAATCTATATATATAAAGAAAAGTGTCACAGGAAGTAGTCAGCTAAATTGGAACTGAGATATGTACCCCAGAAGCAGTCTGCCCCCCCTTTGATGCTTCCCATAGGGTGGCTGTGTCTGCCCCCCACAGCCCCGTCACCTCATAGCTCCCACGCAACTCACCTCCTGTCCTTGGGCTGCATTGCTTGCATCACATTAGGATGTGACCATCACCTCATGACCACAGAGACCAGGATCCGGCGGCAGCGCCTAACCTCCAGCCCACATACTGGCTCATCTCTCCACCAGAACTGGCCGCCCCTCACTCCTGCCAGCCTACATTTGCCTGCCGCCCAGCCCCACCCAAATCTGCGGCCTTGCCCCCTCTCACCTCCAGCCCACTCACGCCTCTGACCTAAGACCCCGCCCCCGTCTGTAAGTTTGATTTTTAGTGGCCCATTTAAACAAAACCAGCCAGGACTCAGGTATATTTGTAGACGTTCAATGTAATGAAGAAATACATTAATAGTGTATACTTCATAATATTGAACAGTACTCTGGAAAACTTCAGAGAATAAAGGACAAGACACAAACTAAGAGAAAATAGGAATGACCTAAAACATGGGGTGAAAAAACATCAAAATTGAAAAAATGGGAAAAAGACACACAGGATGGTGCAAAAGCAGCAAAACAGTTGCTAATTTTAATAATTATGACATGAACAATAATGTCATAATTATTAAATAACACAACAATAATTTTTGTTTCTTGTACTCACCCTGTCTAATGCAAACATAAACCACATGAAAATTACATACTAACATGCAATGGACTTCAAGGTAACGATGGCTAGAGATGAAGGGCACTTCATATCAATGAGTTTAATTTACCAGGAAGATCCAAATTCATAAACAATACCATGAACTTAAATTATATAGAACAGAGACAAATAAAAATGTATAGTCATAATAGATTTAACAAACCTCTCAGAAGAAATACAGCATTCTATTTTCACAAACAAGACACCACCTCAAAAAATTCAGTAAGGATATGAGAAACACCATGAGCAGCAAATTGAATTCAACATTCGCAGATAACCGACTACAGCTTTTCCTGCTGGCCTGCCCTAAGGTGTTATTCCCAAAATAGACCACAAGAAGGCAGCAGAAATGCACACTTGGAACATTTTTTATATTGACCACATTATAATGAAGTTTCAAAAATTATTCAGGGAATGCTGGGAAGATGGCGACGCAGTAAGATGGAGCTGATGCTAGCTCCTGTACTCATCAGTGAAAATCCTGGCAGATCTATAGAGAAACAGCACAATAAACCATCGGTTACCCAGCATTTATGAAATTAAAAGACCAGAGATTGTGACCGAAGCTGAAACACCAGACGGCAGCAGAGTCAGCTACTGGAGCTCGGTCTCACGCGGACCCTGTGCTGTGGCCAGAGCAACAGGCCTGGGAGCCTGGGAGTCAGGTAAGGGAGCTGGACACTCCAAGC
The DNA here is from genome assembly GCA_038363175.2 of Artibeus lituratus. Taxonomy (NCBI): domain Eukaryota; kingdom Metazoa; phylum Chordata; class Mammalia; order Chiroptera; family Phyllostomidae; genus Artibeus; species Artibeus lituratus. The sequence goes on along the minus strand of JBAWUR020000024.1, from coordinate 758,198 downwards.
CCCTGTGAAGGTCCTGGGAGACAGAGGAGTCAGGATCCGGAACTGGGAGCTTCTCAGCCCTTGTGCCGATGCCATAGCTACTGGCCTGGGTAACAAAAGGGTCAGTTGCAGGGGCTGGGACACCAAAGGCCCCTGTGACGCCACCTATAGAGACAGGCCTGGGCCCTGAGGAGCCAGCTACAGGAGCCGGAATGTTCACAGATCCTGTGCCGCTGCCATAGAGACAGGACTGGATACCGGGGAGTCAGATTTGGAAGCTGGGACACTCCAAACCCCTAAGACAGCACTGGGTGGCAGAGGAGCCCCCTACGGGAACTGGGACGTTCTCAGCCCCTGTGCTGCTGCCATAGCGATGGGACTGGACATGGAGGAATCAGGTACAGGAGTTGGAACATTCTAAGCCTCTGTGCCACTGCCATAGAGACAGGACTAGATGGCGGGGAGTCAGGTATGGAAACCAGAACACTCCAAACTCCTGTGACAGCCCTGGGCAGCAGAGAGAGCCAGATATGGGAGCCAGGACATTCCCAGCCTCTGTGCCACTGCCATAGTAACGGGCCTGGGTGCTTGAGGAGGCGGCTACTAGAGCCGGGACATTCAGCAGTGGTAGGGGACCAACGCAGGGACCAGCTCGAGGACCAGCGTGAGTGTAGGTGGAGACGAAGAACATCAAGAAACTACAAAGCCCTGGCTAGTGTAGCTCAGTGGATTGAGCACGGGCCTGCAAATCAAAGGGTCGCGGTTCGATTCCCAGTCAGGGCACATGCCTGGGTTGCAGGCCAGTTCCCAGCAGGGGCCAGTTCCCAGCAGGGGATGCACGAGAAGCAACCATACATTGATACTTCTCTCCCTCTCTCCTTTCCTTCCCTTCCCTTCTAAAGATAAATAAATATATTTAAAAAAATACACCATAAAACCAGGGCTTCAGAACAGATCAATTTTAGAAGCAGAGACTAAAAAGAAGAGTCTCAAACAATGAGAAGACAAAGAAACAATCCACAAATCAAAGAAAAATAAGAAACTTCAGAAAGAATGTTAGATGAAATAGACGATGATCCCGAAGACGATGATTCGGGAGCAAGGAGCTTCCACTGCAGAAACACCCTCGGGAATCCACCACATCTGCAAGATCACCTCCTTTGGTTGAAGACAAGCCTTTGGAGGAGCTGCTGGTGGTGGTTCATTTTTTTCCCTCAACTCTCCCATTACACATTATTCTAACACATCAACTGTTCATCCCCCCTCAAAATTTGTCTTTGAAGCACAATGTTTTCCTTAGGTTTCAGTAAAGAAGCGCTCCAGGAAATACAGTCAAAAGGGGTCTCCCAGAACCCTATTTACCTGCTTGGAACCCAACAGCAATGCAATTTAAATCACCTTGGTAATGCAAATAATCCTTGATATTCCATCTCGATCCTTTGTGTAGGCCGCCTGTCTCCTGTGTGCCATAATGTGATCTGTCCTCAGTGAACATCTCTCCTCCATGGCTCTCCACTGCACCTGGTCTGCTGACTCATGTGCCAATTGTATGCAAGAACTCTCCAGCATGAAACTTCACAAACACTTCTGACACATTCCATCACTCACAGCAATGTCTCCACATACACCATGAACATTTTGTTGCCTTTCAGCTGTGCTTGTACCTTTCTTGAAGTGACAAAGCCAAAGGGGCTGAAGATGTTGCTTATGTTCGTGCATCTTCAGTGGGAAAAGGGACACACACACATTCACCACTTATGATGAGGTTTTTTATCTTCCAAAAACTTTAAGACACAAGAAGTAAGGTAAGAGGGTCAACAAGCTCTTGCTAGGAGTAGTACTGTCTAGAGCTGTGCTGAAACTCTCTTCCTAAACCCAGTTTGGCAACTACATCTCTCAGGAATAAATGAGACAACAATGCTCAGTAATTCCCCAGTCTTTCTTTTCCTAAAATCCAGTTTAAAGTCAACATGCCAAAGGCAAAATCTTGGTCCTCTTCATTATTGCTTCTGAAACTTTACATAGAAGTTCTGTATCAACAAGGTAAATGAGTACATTGCTCCATGTTTTATTCAGAATTAATCATTCACTTTTGAGAATAAGTTACTTCAGTTAAATTATTAAATCTTACTTAAGTAAATTGTTACAAATATGTACTCCCCGCATCTACCTCCTATAAATATTGGACTGTTTGCTTATGTGGTGGAGAAACAATCCTTCCTCTAACCTAAAGAATCTTTGGGCTGCTCTAATAATGCAACAGGTATAAAACAGATTACCAAATGAAAACAACTAAATTTGAGAAGTCCATAGGCATGAGAACCTCACTCACATGAAAGACTCAGGAACCCCACATGCAGAAGAGCATCAGGGATAGAATAGAAACGTGCACACACAAAATGTACTGAGGCTGTGATGGTGTGAGGTGCCACAGAGCTTCAAAGTGACCTTGCAAAAAAAGAATAGGAGCAGATGCTGTGAAAAAGGTGCTGTTTCCAAGGTGTCCACAAGGTGGCGACAGAAAAGCATTTCCTGCTGCCCTCGAATCAGATGCTATTCCAAAAATGCACACTAAATGACGGTGCACATCAGAGTGTGAAAAAGGGTCCCACCCCCAGAGAGCAGGGGTCCTGCCAAGTCAGCCCTGGGTCTTCTGACTGCTCGGAGAAGTAATATTACCTAAGAGAGGATGGAGCCTCGTGGGATGAGCTCTGGGTCCTCACCAGAGACCATAAGAGGTCATGTCAAGTCACCTCTGGGTCTTATAAGCAAAAGGAGGGGCCTCACCTGAGACCTGTGGGTCCAAGTGTCCTATGACCTCAGGCCCGGGTCACCTGAGTTTGGAGAGGACCGCATGAGAGATGAAAGACAGGAGTGTCCTGTTATGCACACCTGTGTCCTGTGAGGGTTGAGAAAGGTTTCTCTCTGTGAAATGTAAGTGTCCTGACCCTCCCCCTTTGAGTGTAGTGACTGTGGGGAGGGGTCTGACTTGAGACACCAGGGGGTCCTGTCACTTCAACTCTGGGTCCTGGGAGCCTGAACACAGCCCCCCTAGGAGAGTACAGGGCCCTGCCACACCCGCCCTGTGATTGAGAGGTGCCCACAAGGCACCTCTGGGTCCATGATTGCAGGGAACGTCCCTGCCTGTGAGTGTGATGGATCCAGTCCCATCACCCATATCCTGTGTGTGCAGCAACAGGGGCTTCTTGGAGAGAGCTGTGGGTCCTGTCACTTCAGCCCTGGGTCCGGGAATTACAGGAAGAAACCCCTCCAGTGGTTCTGCATGAGCACTGACTGTTGAGCAGGAGGAGAGGCCCCACCTGAGAGGACACCTGGTCTTCTGACATCAGCCAGGGTCCCAGAGAGTGTGTGGGGGTTCAACATGGGGTAGTCTGGGGTGCTGTCTCATCACCTTGGGGGTCTTATGAATGTGGGGTGGGCCCCTCACTGAGAAAGTAGGGTGCCCTGCCATCTGAACTCTGGGTCCTGGGAGTGTGGGAAGGGGTCTCTCCCTGCCAGGAGTGGGGTCCTGTCACAGTGAAGAGGGACCGGCCTGGGAACGACAGGTGTCCTGCCTGACAGCCGAGTCCTGTGGATGCGGGAAGGGCTCCCACCTGATCAAGGAGGGAGCCTGTCACACTGGCTCTGTCCCCTGTGTGTCTGGAAAACTGTCCCACCAGAGAGAAGGCCGGTTCCTGTCACCTCGGCTCTGGGGCCCCTGATTGTGGGGAAAGGTCACTCCAGAGAGCACAGGGGGTCCTGTCACCTCAGCTCTGGGGGCAGGGAAGCTGGGGTCGGGTCACACTGGAGACAGGAGAGGGCAGAAGAAGGCAGCCAACGCTGTGGTCCCAATTATTCAGCAATGCAAGTCACAGACCAACACCAACTCCGAGGACTCCCGGACCCAGTAACTCCTGGCAAGAAAGGTCCCAACTTCAGCAATGGGGTTGGGTGGGAGCCACTATCCTCTGACACCTTCTGCCTGTTTCCTCCAGTCCGTATGCCACGCACCTAGTTTTGCTGCAACAGCAAAGTTCACTTTCATCTTTAAGGAGAACTCCTCACAGTGGCTACAGCAAAGAAGACCCTCTCCGTCAACCACTTCACTTAGGGGACCAGAACTGCCCCCGAACTCTACCTCGGCCCTTCCCCAGGCCTAGGACACAGTTGGAACCAGAACCCCACTGGGCCAGCGTCCCCTCGGACAGGGACGTTCATCTCACCAGGGGCATTTCTGACATATAAACACCGACTCTCCCTACTGGCACCTATACAAACCGAATGTCTGGGGAGAAAAACGCGCGTTTAATGACTCTGATGCCGAGACCACCCGTGTGCACAGGTCCCTGGCTCAGGGGTTTGGAGCCTCCGCCTCCGCACGTGGGGTCCAACGACCCTCTCCCTGTTCGCGCACTGTGGAAGAAAGGAGAAGACCTTCACCCCCTCACCACGTTCCAGGGACGCCGATTCTCCCGGGTTTTCGTCTTTCACAACCAGGAAAGAGAGGGGGGAGCTAAGCGGGTTTGGAGAGCGCATCCACGTGAACTCTTAGCCGGCTCCAGCTCCGGAACCCCCGGACCCGCGCTGCACCTCGCCCTCCCGTGAGAGGCCTCGGGCGGGCGCACAGCGCTGTTCCCGGTGAGACCATTCCCCTGCGCTCTCTCTTCCCGCCCACAGGGGAGAGGACCCCCAAACCTGAACCAGTGCGCAGCCCACCGTCCGGTTTCCCGCCCCATCGCCCTTCTCCCAAACCCTCCTGCGGTCCCTCACGGTCTCCAGCACCTCCGCCCACGCGCAGGTCCCAGTCCCCAAACCTTCGTCTCTCAGTTGCACCCAAATTCTGCTCGGACCCTTCCCCGACCCTTCCCCAGTGTTACCGGTTCCAACCTCCCCCAGCCGGCTCGGGTCCAGGCCCCTTAGTACCCACCGCTTCCCAGCAGGGTCCAGTCCTCCTCCCACATCCTCCCCACCCTTCCCTTCTCACCCCGGCTTCGCCCCCTACCTACCGGGATCGCAGCCCCGCCTGCACCTCCGGGATCCTAACACCCCTCCCCGACCCCTCCGTCCCTCACAGGGAAGCGTTCTGGTCACTCCGCCGCTCAAAGTTCTCGAAGTTCTGGGACCTGCATCACCCTCGCCCCCCTCCGCTCTCTTTCCCTAGACCTTCACCCCGCAGATTCCCGCCGACGCCCCTTTGCCCACCAGGGACCCTGCGCCCAGCACGTCCCCGTCCTGCGGCCCCTGGGAGGGAAGAGAGGCGGCGGGCAGGCCGAGGGGGGACAGGCTGGGCCTGAGAAGGGCTTAGGAACCGAAGGACCAGCGGGAACATCAGGTCCGCAGGGAGGCCGAGCGGGGGACAGACAGGTGCGGCCCCACCCGCACACGAAGCACACGGACCAGAGGGAGGTCTCGCCCGGGAAGGGAGCGCGTTCACTCGGTAAGTGCCTGTGAAGACGCATTTGCTGGTGTCAGGCCTGGGCACGGGCATCTCGTGCGTAACACAGGACACACCCTGGTGAGAGGGACACACGTGCCTTCGTGGAGCTCACTGTCCCGGCTTGTGGCGGAGCCGCGGTGGAAGCGTCCAGGCTGAGCTGGCACCTGCCCAAGCGCAGCGGGCAGAAGGGACCACACACCTGGGGAGACTGAGTCACGGTGGTGAAACTCCGAAGGCGTGCGAGGATGACAGGTTTCTTGTCATTGCTCACACGTTACTCCTTAATAACTGTCTGTAACGGCACTAAAAGTAAATACTCCTGCTTTGTACATTTCAAAGTTCACCATCTACAATATTGCTTACCGAAAATTGGCACATTTGTCATATAGTGAGTTCCTCAGATAACCTAGAGGCGGCGCCATTTCACTTACAAAACACTTGTGCTTTCTACAAGACCAGAGCTCCAAACCCTGAACTCACTTAAACATCAGTATCCTGCTCCTATTTTATTTCATCACTAATGAATACCAACAAAGTTTTTTCTAACTCCTCACGTTACCTCATTTCTTCATATTTTGTTTCAAGTGTTGCCCATTTTTACGTTTTTTTACATAACTAAAGCAATACAACTTTATTACTGTATGATACCTTATTCACCTTGATGAATCAGGAAAAGCAATGTAAAGATTACAAATAATAGAATTTATTACAGTGAGAGGGAATAACAGAGCAATAAATAAATAAATAAATAAAAACACCAAGTTAAAGATAGAATCCAAAAGAACCAATAGCAACAAAAGAGATGCAAGGCCTAACATTAACCTCAGCAAGAATGTGCATTATCTGTGTGAACAAAATGTTAAAACGATGCCCAAAGAAAGACACTTGAACAACTGGAAAGTAACATCGTATTCTTTGATAAAAAACATAAAGATGTCAATTTCCCAAAGTTGCTTATAAATTTATTGTGATACAGTTTAAAATATTAACTTTTTAAAACTAAAATAAACTCATTTTCAGTACACTCATTAAAATGAGGAGTGAAAAGAGATTTCTGGAAAAGCAAGTTAATAAATACAACTGAACATAACTATGTTCTGTGTTATAAATCTACTTTAATCTAAACAGTGGGGTAATGAATGGCCTTTGAAGAGACAAATTAATGGGAAAGAATACAAATAATAATAAATGCAAAGTCAGATGGAAATTTTCTATGATAAAGATCTCTCCTTAGATGTGTGGGAAAATATTTGTAATGTAATAAAAGGTATTGGAATGACTAAATAGGAAAAACACTGGGCCCCCTACATTACATCCTCTGACAAAATCAATTCATTGATTGGTTTTAATAGCCACTTATAACTAATATGAAACACTGAGAGCTATCTGAAATATGCAAAAAGATCTAAAGTGAAAGAATGGGGAAAATGTAGGGAGCTGTTTTGAGTGGCATGGAAATGTAGCTCAACACTCACGTGGAAAACCAGTGGGGAGCAAGTGGCATGCAGGACCATGCCCACAGAGAGGTTTTCCCATGGGGAGTCAGGCCTGCATTGTACCTAGACTGCTATGAGATTTTCTTTTGCTAAAACTCCCTCACCCTGAATTGAAGCAGCAAAGGCTCACTGAGACTTCCTAAAATCTGAGCTAAACCTCCCAAGTATGGAGTGTGATCAGTTCAACCACTTTTGCCCTTGGTCTGCAACATCCTTCTCTTTGAAGTAATTAGCAGCATTCTTTCCTTTATCTGTAAAAGGGAGTCGCTAACCCTGCAGTGAACCTGTGCATAGTAAATGAGGACTACCCTCCATGTGATATACACAGCAAAACAATAAAAGCTTGTCCAGACATAGGCCTCTGGCCCTCTTGCCCTCTCTCTCTCAGAGAGTGACCATGCAATCCGTTTTTCTCTAAAAGACTTCTGTTTTCTGTGTGTATTTGTTCACTAGCAGCCACAACACACAGAGATGCTGCCAGCCAGGATCCATGCATTTACTATACACATTCAGGAGTATATTCTATATGAACATTAACCAAGTGAAAATTATATAATGACATAGCAGACTTGAAGACAAAAAAACAATACAACACATAAACAAGAGTACTTTCATATCAGAAAGTTCAATTTACCAGTTCCAAATTTTCCTTCACTTTATAACATAAACTCAAAGTTATATTCATTTAAAAATATACAAATTAACAACCATAATAGGAGGTTTAACCAACCTCTGTCATCGAGGTTCTATTTCAGAACCAGTAAAACCCACAAAAATAGGAAAAACATTTAAAAAATAACATGAGAAGCAAATTGCATTTAATGTGCATAAGTATTTCACTACAGCCCAGAACTGCAAATCAAAGATGCTTTCCAAGCACCCTGGGAATTTTTTAAAAAACTTAACCACATAGTGATGTAAAGTAAGTTCCAACAAATGACACATAAAACATGTTTATTGCACCCTTTGCGCTCATCCAGAAACCAATCACAAGGTAACTGGACAGTTCATACCTTGAGATATTATAAAATACACTTCAAAATACAATTGCCATCAACAGTCATTGACACTCCACCAAAATTAACCATTTTTCTTCTTGACTAGCACTTAGGTGTTATTCCCAAAATAAACAAGAGATGGCAGCATAGAACTGAGCTTGGAGGGGTTTTTTTGTTTGTTTGTTTTTACACTGACTATATTCTACTGTGGAGCAAGTTTCAAAAATATATCAAAGGATTGAAATTATATAAAGTATGTTTCTTGCTCTCGTTGCAGCTTATCTAGAAATCAGTAATAAAAGATAACTAGAAAGTCCTTATATTTAAACTTTATGAAACACACTTCTGAATAACCCATAAATTAAATTACAGTTGTACTTAAAACATAATTTAAAAAAATGATAATAAAAATTGTACATAAAAATACTCTGGGAAAAAGTACTGATAAATCCACATATTAGGGAGAAAACCTAAAAATTCACAAATTTTGCATCACATTACAAACCTGAAATAATACATGAAATTCAGAGAAAGTGGAAGAATGGAAATATGCAACTAGTGCTATCTGGAAGGGTATATGTACTTTTTATTAAGTGATTTTTATTGTTATTCTATTACAGTTTCCAATTTTTCCCCTTTGTCCTCCTCTGCCCATTCTACCCCACACACCCCCACCTTGTTTAGAAGCATATACACTTAATATAATAGCGGCTATTATCTATTTTGGTAGGGTTTTCAATTATATTTATTTTTCTATATAATTTAAGTAAGCAGCAGCACCACCACCAACAACAAAAAAGGCCATCTCAGGGCTTAAATCGTACAACGGAAAAACATGGCATAATTTAAAAATAATAATAATGGTCTAGTTTGTTGTGGTGACAACACCAGAGGCCTTTCTTTGCTCACCCAGCCTTTTCCAATTTTCACTTCTTCATATGCAAACACAGCCCAGCAAAGAGAGACTGAAGGTCTAGACCAGAAGTCATGTAGATGAGCAGAGAAGCCCTAAGCAGCTCAGCAGGAGAGGGAGTTGTCCCAGGGCTGCCCCACTTCAGTGCCTCCTCACAGCCCTGATGCTACATGACTAAGAAGCAGCAGTACTGAATTGATACACAGCGTACTGCTTCATAATTCACCTGTGACAATACTGGGCTTCTTAACAATGATTCTGTACTCATGGCCATTCTATATTAAAATTGAGATATTTGCACTAAAGTTTCCTTCTTCACCACACCCCAACCTTGGAATACCTCTTCACATTGACTGGGAGCCAACAACTATACGTTTATAGACATGTACAGGGACCCCACACACAAACTCAGAGACCCTAAAGCCACATACAAAGAGACCCCAGATATGAGACCCACAGCCAAATAGATTCAAACCAAGGCCACAGACCTCACAGAGAGGACTCAGATCCATAACCAAGACTCCATGGCCAGACTCCAGAGTGGGAGCTGGACAATGAACCCTAGTTGCCAGATGCCAGACACAGAAGCTGAACCAAACTAGTCAGGGTTTGTAATATTCTTAATTGCATTTCTGTAAATGACCTTGGATCCAGTACTTAAATATAAAATTGATTATTTCCATAATAAATGATTTGCATCTCTCAAACAAACAGTGACTGTCTGACAGTATATTTTGCACTGTGGAAATGTTCCTGCTGGAATAGACTTTTGGGTGCAAATGGACACTCTGGGTGGTTAAGGTGCTATTCAGATAAAGAAGGCAGCACCGGGCACTGGATGTAATGAAGATGTGCAGTATTTTTGTTGAGTCATTTTTAAATGCATACATATATAACCAACTACTGATCTTATTCATTCTTTTATCTACAAAAATATGCATAGATAGGTTTCTTATGAGTAAAGGAGAAAAGAACTGACACAACAATAACACAACATTCCAAAGGACATAAAGGAAAAGCAAGATGTCCCCTGCAGGTTGCCCAGACCCTGATCCCTGTAGCTACTAGTCCCTGTGTCTCCTTTCAGCGTATGTCTTCTGCATGTTTTTTTTTAACACAATTTGTTTTGCAGGAGACTTTTCTCACATAACAACATTGCTTAGAAACTATTCTGTTAAATTCCATTAGAACCACCTTACGAGGTTTTATTTCTTTAATGAAATACCATGTATACTCACCCATTTTCAACATTCTACAATATTTCACAGTGTGATCAAACGATAATTTAACAAATTCTCTTCTACTGAAAACTTTACAATTATGTTATTATATAATTGTTGGATACAATATTTTAAACATATTTCATTTCATACACAGAGAAGCAAAACTAGGGGGATTTTTTATCCTATTTAAACATTTTTCATTTATTAATTTGAAAGAGAGAGAAAGAGTTGTTCCACTTATGCATTCATCCATTGATTGCTTCTTGTATGTGCCCTGACTGGAGAAAGAACTGACCACCTTGGAATATAGGCAGGACACGCTACCCAACTGAGCTACCAGGCCAGGGCTACTAGAAAAAAAATTTTGAAAAGTGGAATTTCTTGGTCAGAGGGTATGAGGATATTATTTCTGAATAGCTATTCTCAAAATGATCCAGAGAGTCTACAGCAAAGGACCTTTCCCCAAGTCTTTCAGAGCAAGGACAATGCACCTGCTTACTCATCGGCCTCAGAGATCTCAGGAGTCTTCTGGATCCCCATCGGAGCCACCAAATTATGTTGACCTTAAAAATATAGCAGGCAAGGATGCTGGGAAGATGGCGACGGAGTAAGATGGAGCTGATACTAGCTCCTGTACTCATGGGTGAAAATCCTGGCAGATCTATAGAGAAACAGCACAATAAATCATCGGTTACCCAGCATTTATGAAATTAAAAGACCAGAGATTGTGACCGACGCTGAAACACCAGATGGCGGCAGAGTCAGCTACTGGAGCTGGGTCTCACACAGCCCCTGTGCTGCTGCCAGAACAACAGGCCTGGGAGCCAGGGAGTCAGGTACGGAAGCCGGACACTTCAAACCCCTGTGACGCAGCAGAGGAGCCAGCTACTGGAGCCGGGAAGCTCTCAAATTCTGTGCCACTGCTATAGCGACGGGACTGGACACTGGGGAGTCAGGTACGGGAGTTGGGACTTTCTAAGCCTCTGTGCCACTGCCACAGAGACAGGACTAGACGCTGGGGAGTCAGGTACGGAAACTGGGACACTCCAAGCCCCTGTGACAGCAATGGGCGGCAGAGAGAGCCAGATATGGGAGCCGGGACATTCCCAGCCTCTGTGCCACTACCGTGGTAACGAGCCTGGCTGCTTGAGGAGGCGGCTACTAGAGCCAGGACATTCAGCAGTGGTAGGGGACCAATGCAGGGACCAGCGCGAGGACCAGCGTGAGTGTAGGTGGAGACTAAGAACATCAAGAAACTTCAAGGAGTCTGCACCACTGAACTTCACAAGGATCATACCACAGACGTTTACACCATAAAACCAGTGTTTCAGAACAGATCAATTTTGGAAGCAGAGACTAACAAGAAGAGTCTCAAACAATGGGAAGACAAAGAAACAATCCACAAATGAAAGAAACAGCAGAAACTTCAGAAAGAATGTTAGATGAAATAGACGCTGATCAACTATCAGGCAGTGAATTCAAAGCACTGGTTATTACGAAGTTCAAAGAGCTCACAGTGAACTACCAGAAAATACAGGGGAACTATAATGATCTCTCTGCAAACTACAGAAACATCAAAAAGGAAATGGAAACTATTAGCAAGAGACAAGAGGAAATGAAGAATACAATTTCCGAATTGAAGTACACAGTAGAAAGTTTCCAAAGTAGGATAGATGAAGCTGGGGATAGGATTAGTGAATTGGAGGACAAGGTAGAAAGCAACTCACAGAAAGAGCTAGAAAATGAAAAGAGGCTCAGAAAGAATGAAGAGGGATTAAGAGAAATGCAAGACAATATGAAACGTAATAATATCCAAATAATAGGAATACCAGAAGGAGAAGAAGAAGAAGAACAAGGGATAGAAAACGTATTTGAATGAGTAATGAGAGAAAATTTTCCTAATTTGATAAGAGAAAAAGTCTCACAAACCCAGGAATCACAGAGAGTCCCAATCAAGAGGAACCCAAGGAGGCCCACTTCAAGACACATCATCATCAAAATGGCAAAATTCCAAGACAAAGAGAGAATCTTAAAGGCAGCAAGGGAGAAAAAAGAAATAACATACAAGGGAGCCCCAATAAGGTTAGCTACTGACTTCTCAATGGAAACACTTCAAGCAAGAAGAGAATGGCAAGAAATATTTCAAGTAATGAGAACCAGAGGCCTACAACCAAAGCTACTTTACCCAGCAAGGCTCTCAATCAAGATAGATAGCCAAATAAAGAGTTTCCAAGACAAAAGAAGTCTAAAAGAATATGCCTCCACCAAACCAGCTCTACAAGAAATATTAAAAGGACTGCTTTAAGGGAAGGAAGGATAAGAGGGAGACAGAGAGGAACACAGGTACAAAAATGGCAATGAATAAGTACCTATCAATAATAACCTTTAACTTTAAATGGATTAAATTCTCCAATCAAAAGACACAGAATAGCTCAATGGATAAGAAAGCATGACCCACACATATACTGCCTACAAGAGACTCACCTCAGGACAAAAGACCATCACAGACTAAAAGTGAAAGGCTGGAAACAAGTTTTCCAAGCAAACGGACAAGAAAAAAAAGCTGGGGTAGCAATTCTCATATCAGACAAAATAGACTTCAAAAAAAAGGCTATAAAGAGAGACCCAGAAGGTCATTGCATTATACTCAAGGGAAGAATCCACCAAGAAGACATTAACATTGTAAATATATATGCACCAAACATAGGGGCACCCAAATATATCAAGAAAATCTTAGAGGACTTCAAGAAAGATATTGACAGCAACACAATTATAGTAGGGGATTTGAACACCCCACTATCAAAAATGGACAGATCTTCCAAACAAATTATCAACAAAGATATTGTGGCATTAAACAACACCCTAGATGAAATGGACTTAACTGATATATATAGAGCCCTTCATCCCAAAGAAGCTAAATACACATTCTTTTCAAATGCACATGGAACATTTTCAAAGATAGACCACATGATAGGACACAAAACGAGCCTCAAGAAATTCAAGAAAATTGAAATCATACCAAGCATCTTCTCTGACCACAAGGGACTGAAATTAGAAACCAACCCCAAAGAAAAAAACCCAAAGCACCCAAAAACATGGAGACTGAATGGTATGCTATTAAACAATGAATGGGTCAAGAATGAAATTAGGGAAGAAATCAAAACATTTCTGGAAACAAATGAAAATGATCTCACAAAAACCCAAAACTTATGGGACACAGCGAAGGCAGTCCTGAGAGGGAAGTTTATAGCAATACAGGCCTACCTAAAGAAAATAGAAACATTTCAAACAAACAACCTAACCCTATGCCTGCAAGAACTCGAGGAACAACAACAAAGACAGCCCAGAGCAAGCAGAAGGAAGGAAATAACCAAGATTAGAGCAGAATTAGATGACATAGAAACTGAAAGCACAATTTTAAGGATCAATAAATCCAGGAGTTGGTTCTTTGAGAAGATAAACAAAATAGACAAGCCTTTAAGTAGGCTCATCAGGAAAAGAAGAGAGAGGACACAAATAAACACAATCAGAAATGAAAAAGGAGAGATTACAACTGATACCACAGAAATAGAAGGGATTGTAAAAAATTACTATGAAGAACTGTATGCCAAGAAATTTGAAAACCTAGGGGAAATGGACACATTTCTAGAAAAATACAATCTTCCAAAACTCAGTGAAAAAGATGCAGGAAATCTAAATACACCAATCACAGCAAAAGAAATGGAAGCAGTAATCAAAAAACTCCCATCACACAAAACCCCAGACCAGATGGTTTCACAGGAGAATTCTACAAAGCATTTAAGGAAGAGCTAACCCCTATTCTCCACAGACTATTTCAAAAAATCCAGAAAGATGGAAAACTCCCAAATTCTTTTTATGAAGCCAGCATCACCTTAATTCCAAAACCAGATAGAGACACAACAAAGAAAGAAAACTTCAGGCCAATATCGCTGATGAACATAGATGCTAAAATCCTCAACAAAATATTGGCAAATCACATCCAACAATATATCCAAAAGATCATACACCATGATCAAGTAGGATTCATCCCAGGGATGCAAGGATGGTTCAATATTCGCAAATCAGTAAATGTAATACATCACATAAACAAAAGCAAAGACAAAAATCACATGATCATATCAATAGATGCGGAAAAAGCTTTCGATAAGGTACAACACCTATTCATGATAAAAAACACTCAGCAAAGTGGGAATACAGGGAGCATTTCTCAAAATAAAAAAGGCCATATATGAGAGACCTACAGCCAATATCATACTCAATGGGAAAAAACTAAAAGCTTTTCCATTAAGATCAGGAAAAAGACAAGGTTGTCCACTTGTACCACTTCTATTCAATATAGTATTGGAAGTTTTAGCCACAGCGATCAGGCAAGAAAAGGAAATAAAAGGCATCCAAATAGGAAAGGAGGAAGCAAAACTGTCACTGTTTGCAGATGACATGACAGTGTACAAGGAAAATCCTGTAGACTCTACCCAAAAACTGCTGAAACTAATTAATGAATTTGGCAAAACCGCAGGATACAAAGTCAATATCCAGAAATCAAAGGCATTTTTGTATACCAACAGTGAATCAGCAGAAGCAGAAATAAAGAGAAAAATCCCATTTGATATAGCAAAAAGAAAAATAAAATATCTGGGAATAAACCTCACTAAGGAGGTAAAAAACCTGTATGCAGAAAACTACACAGCCCTGAAGAATGAAATCAAGGAAGACACAAACAAATGGAAACATATACCTTGTTCATGGATTGGAAAAATTAACATCATCAAAATGTCCATACTAACCAAAGCAATATACAGATTCAATGCAATACCTATTAAAGTACCAATGACATATTTCACAGTCATAGAACAAACACTTTGAAAATTTATATGGAACCATAAACGAGCCTGAATAGCAGCTGCTCTTTGGAGAAAGAAGAACAAAGTAGGGGGGATCACAATACCTGATATCAAACTGTATTACAAGGCCACTGTGATCAAAACATCCTGGTACTGGCATAAAAACAGGCACATAGACCAATGGAACAGAACAGAGAGCCCAGAAATCAACCCAACTCTCTACAGTCAATTAATATTTGACAAAGGGGGCAGTAACATAAAATGGAGTAAAGACAGCCTCTTCAACAAATGGTGTTGGGAGAACTGGACAGCTACATGCAAAAAATTGAAACTTGAGCACAGACTTACACCATACACCAAAATAAATTCAAGGTGGATAAAAGACTTTAATGTAAGTCATAACACCATTAAAGTCCTAGAGGAGAACATTGGCAAGAAAATCTCAGATATTTCACGCAGAAACTTCTTTACTGATATGTCCCCTAGAGTAAGGAATGTAAAGGAAAGAATAAACAAATGGGATCTCATCAAAATAAAAAGCTTCTGCGTGGGTAAAGAAAACAGTATTAAATTAGGAAGGCAACCAACTGTATGGGAAAACATATTTGCCAATAATACCTCAGACAAAGGTTTAATCTCTAACATATACAAAGAACTTACACGACTCCACTCTAAGAAGACACCCAACCCAATTAGAAAATGGGAAAAGGACTTGAGCAAACTTCTCCAAGGAGGACATACAGAACATTCAGAGACACAAGAAGAGATGCTCAATATTGTTAGCTATCAGAGAGATGCAAATTAAAACCACAATGAGATACCACTTTACACCAGTCAGGATAGCTATCATAAACAAAGCAACAAACAACAAATGTTGGAGGGGTTGTGGGGAAAAGGGGTCCTTAGTTCACTGTTGGTGGGAGTGCAGACTGGTACAACCATTATGGAAAACAGTATGGAATTTCTTCAAAAAAATAAAAATCGACCTGCCTTTTGACCCAGCAATTCCACTTCTGGGATTATATCCTAAGAATCCTAAAACATCAATATCAAAGAACCTATGAACCACAATGTTCATAGCAGCACAATTTACAATAGCCAAGAGTTGGAAGCAACCTAGGTGCCCATCAGTAAATGAATGGATCCAAAAATTGTGGTACATATACACAATGGAATTCTATGCTGCAGAGAGAAAGAAGGAGCTCCTACCCTTTGCAACAACATGGATGGAACTGGAAAGCATTATGCTGAGTGAAATAAGCCAGGGGTTGAAAGACAAATACCATATGATCTCACCTTTAACAGGAAGCTAAACAACAAAACAAACAAGGAAGCAGAAAAAAAAACACAACAAAAAACAAAGACACTGAAATAGAGAACAAGGGGATAGTGACCAGAGGGGAGTAGGAAGGGAAGTTAAGGGGAAAATGGGTGAGGGATTTGGAGGAACAAATAGGAAGGACACAGGGACGAGAACTAAGGGGGGTGGAAATGGTAGGGAAGTGGGGAGCAAGGGGCGGGTGAGGCTGGGATGGGAAAAATAGACAAAAAACTGTACTTGAAAAATAACTAAATAAAATATATATATATATATATAGCAGGCAGTTATTTTACCAGCAGATAAGGGACTTATTCAGAAATAATAACAAAAAATGAAATTTAAGACAAGCAAGCTTTAGCAAAAGACAGGTAAGCTCCACAAGTAAAGGAGAGGAACAGTATTTTGTAGGGATAAAGAAGGAATTTGGGAGGGGTCATTTCAAATGAAAGTGCAGTGCAGAAAATCCTCAGTTCAGGGTGACAATGGCTTCTATCTGGCTGAGTTGCTGGGGAGTCACTTTGTCCTGGTAGCACACAGTACCATCTCCATGTTGGGGCCTGTGACAGACAATTTTTCCTGTAATTGACCCTGGTCAATTTTGCTATGTGGAGCACCCCCACTGGCCCCCAACTCCTCTTTAGTGAGGTTTCCCTTTATGCAGTTTCACAGTAACAATTACACTTAGTTGGCGCAGTTCCGATCCATGGAAATGAAGTTATATTTACGTGCTCAAAAAGAGGTAGCGGCCAGAAACACTCTTCTCACTTTATCCGGTGAAAGCCAGTAGCAGCTAAACAAACCTGGCTCTGGGGACCCCTGACCCCAAATTTGACGTGTTATGTTTATGCAAAATACTTGAATGTTTTTCCAATACTTCTAAATTTATTTAGTGTTGTTTGGTTTCATCTTGTCTCCCTATTTCTGAAACGTTTTTGCACCTGAGTTACCTAAACATACCTATTACTCATAACATCACTTATTTGACGCGTGAAATAGTGTTTTCCAGTATGCTTATTATGTCATTTGCTTTGTTTAAATATTTGAGCCCTCTGAGACTTATTTTGTGTGTATGACTTGCGTGGACAGAATTTACTGACTTCAGTTTCCACGGAATGCAGTGTAGTCTTGACCACATCCTCATTGGCTATGCAGCTTTTGCTGAAAGTGGCTTTGGTAACGAAAGGCACAGATGAGTCCAGAGGAAAGTTGGGGATCCCGACTACAGTCTGGTGAAACAAAGACACTTTGTCAGGCGGCAGGAGGGCCACGTCCACCCTAAAAACCGGCCGGGGCTCGGATCTCCCAGCCCCTGTAGAGCGGCTCCCTCACCAGCCGCTGGAAAACTAGCCACGGAAACCGCCAAGCCTCGCTGCAGGCGGCTGGCGGACGCTCGCGAGACCCAGAGCAGCCAATCCCCGCGGGGAGGGGCGGGTCTTCCGCCGAAACCAAGGGGCCCCACCTCCTGCCCCGCCCTTTTGGCTTCTTCTGACCGCTCATTGGTGGGCAGGGCCCAGGGATCGCAGCACTGATTGGCGGGTTGCTCCCCACAGGATATCTACGTAGGAACGTCTCCGGCGGTGCCCTCGTGCTTTCCGAGGGCCGGAAGCCCAGGAGCTCTGAGAGGGCAGACCGTGGTGGGCAGCTCGGAGACTGACCGGTAAGTGGGGAGCCCTACAACGTGGCGCCTTTCGCTCGAGACCTTCAAAGTCCAGTCTGAGAGACCCCAGATGCCCTCATCCTGAGGGGCCCCAAACCCCGTCAACATCGAGGGGCCCATGTCCGCCAACCTGGAGGACCCACATCTCCTAACCCCCAACGCCTAGACCCCCAAACAGCCCGAAAACCCCAGTTTCCCTCGGTTCGGGGCCCCCAACCTGCAGCTCACCCAAAAAGACCAAATCTCCCCAAACCCAGAGACGCTAAATGCCGACTCAGTGGTGGGGACCCTGAAGCCCCTCGATGGGAGGCCCCAAATCTCCTCAGTCACAGGGTCTGACTCTTCCCCCGGGCCTCAGTGTCCTCAGCCCGGAAGACGCAGGATCCAGTCCTCAGGGACCCCAAGCCTGTCAGCCTGGGAGACGGCGGTCTGCCGGGGACCGCGCTTGTGTCTCTTGCAGGCCTCTCCCGATCCCCGGGTGCACCTCCGAGCCCTTCCCCGGGAATACCGGGTTTTCTGCGACGCCGAAGCCCCCCCCCCCCCCCCCGTGGAGTCCGTGCAGTGGCGCGGAGGAAAGGGCCGGAACAAAGGCCCCGCCCCCGCGGTGCACTTACCCAGGCCCTTGGTCCCCATCTCCTGGTGCCCTGCCAAAGGGGAGAGAGGCCGGTACCAGAAGGCGAAGACGAACTTCCACGTGCTCACCAGCCTCGATAGCGCGCAGGCGCAGGGCCCAGGGGCCTGAAGAGCCCGCCAGGCCGCTGGCCCCAGCTGAGGCTCAGGCGGCTCCATCCGCCTGCAGCTTCCTCCTGGGTGGACATAGATCAGGGGGAATTTGCTCCTTCAATCACAGCATCACAGCAGGGCTGGCGCTGATGGTGCAGCGCTCACAGCAACTCGTTTTACTCTCCCATCACAACAGAGCCAGTCACACAGACTTCCTGGTGCTTGTTCCTCTTCCAGGCTCTTTGCTTTCAGGACAGTTTTGTCTCTTTCCAGGTCTCAGGGTCCCTCAACCAGCTTTCCTGTGTCACCACAACAGGCAGGCCACCAGGTTCCAGGAGGAGGACCCTGAGGACTCAGATGAAGAATGGGCTCCAAGGCAGCGAGGTGAGGGGCAGGAGGAGCCTGAGCTGCCCTTCTGGCAAGGACCTGGTTTAGGTCAGGCTGCATCTCAGGAGTTAACCAGGGAACAAGTTTTGCTTGTCCAGTGAACACACAGGATGCAGAACAGTGTATAGTACAGTGAGGGGCTATTCCTGTAAACTTTCAAGTGTGCAACATAATTATATACATTTATAGATATATTAATAAGTAAATGTATAAGAATATATAAGTGACCAAGAAATAACTAATTCAGAAGAGTTGTCATCATAAGAGAGGGAGGCAGGTCTGGCTGGTGAGGGATGTTCCAACCCCTGGCTGCCCAATGACCTGCAGGAGACAGATGGGAACAGTATTAACATGATGATTACTGGAGCTGGGGAAGGCCTGGGACAGGAGTGGTTGATCAGTGTATCATTTTCTGATGTTGGCCATGGTGCCGTTCTGTCCAGTATGAGTGTTTGGTAGGACGCACTTTCATGGGTCTGGGGTTGAAACACAGCTGAAGTAAATATGTGATTTTAACCTGACTGGAATTCTGTTTCTGTGATGAGCAGACTGTGGATGCCAACCAGAGTCTAATAATAAGGAAAGGTGTAGATGGCCAGTATGTGCACAGGGGGAGGACACCAGAGAAAGGAGGCGAGGGGTTGGTAGTGCCATTAGCCTGGACAAGGCCAGTTTGAATGAAGACAACGGAGCAGAGAAAGGGTTCTGTTGAAGACACGGAGTTTCTGTGCAGTTACTTTTATTACGTTTTTGTCAGGAGAGGCCAATTTATTTTTTAATAAATGTAATAGATGCTTTATGAATATAGGAGGATGCTTTAAGAAGTGCATAGAAGTATACTTCTAGATGCTTCTAGAAGTATAGAAGAAACTGTCTATTTTTAATCATTCTAATGAAATTAGTGGATGGCCCAAATAGAAGCATAGGCCTTAATGATATCTCAGAAAACATTTTCCAATAATCCTTGGCTTGTTCTTTGACTACTCTCATTCAGAATTCTGTGTCCCTAATAAGAATCTTCAGATTTTGGAAACATTTACCAAGCAAACACTGATTTCTCATCATCTTTCAGTGAAACCTTCTTGGGTGGCCTTCAGAATGGAACAGAGTAAATACCAGAAGATATTTCCCAAATCCTGTTGACAAGAAATTTTTCCTCATGGATAGAGATGCAGGTAAGAATATGAAAATGTAGAAAGTATCCTAGGAATTGCTGCCTTTCTTTCCTAGTCTTCTCAACACATTGTCCAACATTATCATCTTTTTTAAAACATTTTATTTATTGATTTTTTTTTTTTTAGAGAGAGAGGAGAGGAAAAAGTAAGGGAGAGAAGCATGTGCGAGACACACCTGTATAGTTTGCCTCTCACACTCCCCCAAGTGGGAGACCTGGTCCCCAACCCAGGCATGTGCCCTGACCAGGAATGCAACTGGTGACCTTTCACTCTGCAGGCCAGCACTCCATCCACTGAGTCACACCAGCCAGGGCTCATCATCATCTTAATAGTTAACAACTACAGCAACAATAGTAACTACCATTTGTTTCATTTTCATTTTTCAGACTTTAAGAATTCTATGTGAATAAACTCACTTAAAATTACAACAACCCGATGAGGTACGTACTGTAACTCACAATTCATGATGAGGGAAGTCAACTTTTAGAGATACAGAAATGTTTGACTATATGTCTAAGATCACAGTATCGGTGGTAGTGCAATCTAACCCATAGTTGCTTCTCTAAACCACTTACCAACTCATTGAAACATTCATAGTTTTACCCTAGCCAGCGTGACTCAGTTGGGTGTCATCCTGCAAAGTGAAAGAGTGCCAGTGTAATTCCTGGTCAGGGCCATACCTGGCTTGTGGGACAGGTTCCCAGTTGGGGTACTTGCGAGAGGCAAGTGACCATTGTTTCTCACATCAATGTTTCTCTCCCTCTCTTTCTCCCTCCCTTCCTGTCTCCCAAGAAAATAAACAAAATCTTTTTTAAAAATTAGAAAAATACACTTTCATAGTTTTCTAAAGTTTATTGTCTTATCCATATGTCATTACATCATTCATCTGACCCATGTTTTCAACCAAAGTTCTCTGCTATGCTGAAGTGAGAAATGCACTAAGACCCTCTGAGTAAGGAAAGCGTACCATGTGTAGGCAGTTTATATAGTGGATGGTACCAACTGAAGAAGAATGTAAAGTGTCCAGGATTACAGCCTCCCACTCTAATAAAGAGCATCTCCCACCCCTGAGGAGCTTCAAGTTTCCTGATTGTGGAATAACACATACTAAAAGGACTTTAGGATTTCATATAGGTTACACACTATTCAACAGAAATTCATGCATCTGGAACTGATTTCAAATCCCCTTATAGGGTGAAGTAACAGCTTTGTCTCAGTTCTGTTGAGGCCACTCTGATCCTGTTTAGAATCATTTTTTCAGCCTGCCTACTCTGTGCTGTGAGCTCTTTGAGAGGCTGGTCTATACCTGATACTTCTCAGAGGTCACAGGCCCAGATCAGGGCCCCTCAGGGCCCCCAAATGTTTGCTCAATGAATGATTTCACAATTACAAAATAAATTAGAACGTGATAAATGAACGCTGTAAGTAATTTCTGTGGGATTGAAATAGGGCGAGAGATAAGGGGTATTGCAAATATTTATTGTTTTAGCTATTGTCTAGACATGTTTCTGCCAACTATTTATTCTGTTCCCAATGTCCTTCACTGTCAATTTTATAGAGACAGTTGAAAGAAAAGAGCCATAAAGCATGGGTTCTAATCTTGTATTCATTACCCACATTGGCCCTATACCCTGTAATATTCATATTCCCGAGGTATTTCCAAGGGTTGAAGTATTAAAGACATACATGTAAATTATATGATAGGCCTTAAAAATTAAATACATGTTATTTTTTAATATATGACTCTTATTTTGAAGGCAACATCCAGGGTGCCATTAAGCAATGAATACAGTTTGTAGGAATTGTCAGGAACAGCAAATTTGATGACTGCAAGTGACTCAGAGCAGGCCCAGAAACCAGTGTTCCCGCCTGGAGAAACATGTGTCTTTGGAAAGCACACTAGACAAAAATCAGATAAGAGAAAATAATTTGGAAACTTTAGTTCCTCTAAGTCCTACAAAAGGGCTTGATAAGTATGACCTAGGTGTGTGGGACAGACTTTGGTAGGCCTGGATTTAAGCTGGGCTAAGCTGAGACTGAAGTTACCACTGGACCTTTGGGCAAATCCTATCAATTCTCTGAGCTCCTGCCTGCTAATGTGTAAAGTGAAGATAAGGAAACATCACTCATATATTGTTTGAAAACATTAAATTGAATTTAAAACAGGTGACACATGCAAGCTGTCCAAAAAATCCATCTGTGATAATAGCAACCACACTGTACTGGTGTTGTGTGCCCAGGCCTTTACTCAATGCCTAACATAATGTGCACTCAAATATTTTATGAATGATTAACGGTTGGCAAGTTAAACCAGGTAATGAGAAGATCTAGAAACTCATACTGAATCGGTTAACTGTAGTTAGTGTGGTGTCTTAGTTTTCTAAACCAGTAGTTAACAGTAATATACTGGAGTATGCAAAAGGACAGGTAATAAATTGATGGGAGCAGATTGTATGTTATCTGACAAAATGAGAACTAACACTCTAGACCCCACCAGTCTCGCTCACCTGCTCTTTTCCAACTCAGAACTCAGGAGAAAGGAGATGGATGTGAAGATGTACAACCTACAGGAAAGAGAGGACTGTGTGTACCAAGAGGTCACTGAGCCCCAGGATGATGACTACCTTTGTAAGTGACTCTCACTAAGAAGCAAGTTATGATACAATAATTCCATCTAGTCCTTTAGTCCCCAGATCATTCCCTTCCTCTAGTGACCTGGAGTACAGGACTGAGTCTCAATGATGTGAGTGTGGGACTCCCTCTGAAGCTCTGTGTGTCCAGGAACATGTGCTATACCTTCCCCAACCCCTGTCATTCTCGCCTCCAGATTGTGAGAAGTGTCAGAACTTCTTCATCGACAGCTGTGCTGTGCATGGGCCCCCTACATTTGTAAAGGACCGTGCAGTGGACAAGGGGCATCCCCACCGCGCAGCCCTCACCCTGCCCCCTGGGTTGAGAATCGGGCCATCCAGCATCCCTGAGGCTGGGCTTGGAGTGTGGAATGAGGCAGCTGATTTGCCTGTGGGTCTGCACTTTGGCCCTTATGAAGGACACATCACAGAAGATGAGGAGGCAGCCAAGAGCAGATACTCCTGGCTGGTGAGAACTATTTACCTCTTCCACTGTCCTCTGGCTTCCCACATTCCTTCTGAGGCTTGGAGGGACCTCACCTCTTATGTGCTAGACATGGAGAGGATGATGTGGTTTGCTCTGTGTACTGACTGGACTTCACATGAACACAAAGCTCCTATTGAACGATCAGAAGCTAACTGGGAGCAAAGTGGTGAAGACACAAAGGAGTGGCTTCTCCCTTGTGAGGCTCTTGCTGTGATTGGACAGGTAGACTCGGGTGTTTAGGTGCTGAGTAAGAAAAATATCATATGGTCACAGCTGGTAGTTGTATCCCCAAACAGGCGGAGAGAGCTTTGTTGATAGTAGAGTAAAATTCTTCTGACTATTGCCTCCCCACACACAAAAAAGTAAAAGGTCTTTAACTTCTTTTCTGAAACACAGATCGCCAAAGGGAGAAACTGCTATGAGTATGTGGATGGAAAGGACAGATCCTGGGCCAACTGGATGAGGTGAGGTCAACAGGTCTCTGGGTGCCAGAGGGGACACTCATCCCCCATGAGCCCCTGTATCTGTCCCTCTCATCATGCCTCCCTCAGTGGTCTCCCTCAATCCTTTATTCCCTTTTTCTCCGTAGTGTTCTTTCATTTCAGGGGACTGTTAGGGAAAAAGTATAGCACACGTCCTCAAAATATAAAGCTGTCTGCTAGACACAATATGGGTGCTAGAAAGGTCCTTGAAGAGCCTAGATTCACCAGGGACACTGGATTACACTTTATCACATGAACATTAATTAAGCACTTAGTATATTCCAGTTTAGATGAAGAGATACATTATTTGAACAGATCACACAACCCATGTCCTTATGGAGGACTTCGCACAGACATAAAACCATTGCTTTTAGAAGCATTTAACTATAATTTGCAAGAAGTGCACAGTGTCAAGATAGCACAAACTAAGGGTGGCTTAAACCTGTGAGGGCAGCAAACCATCCCAGCCTCACTTCTAACTAGAGCTGGGCTCTGAGGCCTGCAGAGGAATGGTCATGGCCTCTTTCCTGAGAGGGGCTCTCTTCTGTCAGGGATAACAGAATGTGAATCAACTACTATTTTTTCTGTTTTATTTTACTAAGACAAAAAGACATTCAATTTTCTATGGTAACCTTGGGCAGGCAAGGGAATGGTATCCTAAATAAAGTGTAGGGGCATTGGGAAAAGTCTTCTCAAGAGAAAAGAGATGTGGGCTGAGTACTGGATAATTACTGAGCTAGTTTAGAAGCAGAGCCCTAGATCAAGGACCAGGTTCTGTGGTGTGAGACAACTTGATTGAGAGTTTGGAGAAGCAAGAGAGCACTGAATATTATGGCCAATGAGGGTGCAGGTTAAGTGTAGAACTGGGTTCTAGGAAATGGTATTAGGCAGGATGAACACTGCAAGCAGGACTTGGAGGTAGGAATTCACATGACATGTTGGCAGATGCTCAGACACTGAACAGAAGGTTCCCTGGGAGCATTAGGGGCAGTGGGCAGCACCAGAGCCTGAGGGCCTTCAGAATCAGTGAGGGGCTGGACTGGATGTAACAGGTAGTAGGAACTCATCACTGTGCTTTTCTTTCCCTTCCTCTGCCTCACTCCCAGGTTTGTGAACTGTGCCCGGGACAATGAAGAGCAGAACCTGGTGGCCTTTCAATACCATGGGGAGATTTTCTACCGAACCTGCCAGGTCGTCAGACCAGGATGTGAGCTGCTGGTCTGGTTTGGGGACGAGTATGGCCAGGAGCTGGGCAGCAAGTGGGGCACCAAGTGGAAGAGAGAGCTTGTGGCCAGGAGAGGTAGGCACCACTGTTCTTCAAAACAGAAAGAAAAGAGAGAATTTTCCATAGAAATATTCGTGATCCAACTCTTAAGTGGAGTAAAGTCCACTCTAAAGTCAGTAAAGTTTCAAATCACATGCTTCAGAAATTCACAATTCATTCATATGCCTTTGACTCTTAGACAAATATTTTATATATGTTTCATTTTTTATATATTTCATGCCCAAAATAAACAACCACAAACAGTGCTGAAAGGCTGAGAGGCAAAATAAGAGAGGTTTTCAAGCATAACCAGCTCTCTCACCAAGGCAGTTTTTCTGACACTTTTATAGCTGTTTCTTTTTAACTTTCCTCCATAGTTTTAAATAAGACATTTTTGTTTATAGGCATTGATTATTTTTTAAAGATTTTTGCCCTGGCTGGTGTGGCTCAGTGGATTGAGCGCCGGCCTGTGAACCAAAGGATCGCCAGTTTGATTCCCAGTCAGGGCAGAGGCCTGGATTTCAGGCCAGGTACCCCAGTAGGGAACATGTGAGGCCACCACACATTTATATTTCTCTCCTCCTTCCCTCCCTTCCTCCTTTTCTGAAAATAAATAAATAAATCAGATATATTTTGTAAAGATTTTATGTATTTTTACAAACAGTGAAAAGGAGGGAGAAAAAATATGCAAGAGAGACATTAACCGGTTGTCTATGGCACACCCCCAGCTGGCTCCTAAACCTGGCATGTTCCCTGACTGGGAATTGAACTTGTAACCTTTCCATTTTGGGACAACTCACCGAGCCACACCATTCAGGCAGGGACCATTCGTTCATCCTTTCAGTGAATTGTGAGAGATCCTACTCTGGTGCACAGGGTTCTGGGACCTGGAGATACAGATTAACATGAGGATCAGAATCACTGCTCTTGAGGAGCTGACGGGTGAAGGAGGGAAGCCCAGGCACACGTGCTTGCACTTGTGTGACACTACACAGCAGTTAGTGCTTTGGAGAAAGCTACTGCAGGATAAGGGCCCAAAGATCAGTGTGAGGGGAGGTGGGGTGTGGCAGGTGGTCCGGGAAGGGCTCTCTCAGGAGACAGCATTTACAAAATGACCTGGGGGCAGAGGGAGCAGCTACAGCAGGAAAGAAAAGAGGTGGGGCGTTGACTTGGCTGAGGGTCCCTCAGGTCTTGTCTCAGCACAGAGGGTGAGGACGGAGATCAGACAGATGTTTAGCTGCCCAGACATGCAGTGCCGATGATCCAAGTTGAGACACTGGGGACTTTCCTGAGTAAAGTGTGCAGTTGTCAGCTGTAGAGTGGTGTGTTCTCTATTCTGATTATGTTTTGTTAATGTTTATAAAATAAACTCCAGTGGGGAATCCCCTCAGAGATTACCTCATCTCCAGGTGACAGAGCATGGTGGATTGGCCAGAGAGGAACAGGAGTCAGGCGTGATAAGAAGTGTGGTTGGAGAAATATTATGAAACATGTCTTCTTAGTGTGTCTGAAATGGATTAACTCTGCCCTCACAGGACACACTGAGAAGAAAAGCCGTGTGTTTGCAGGGGGTGTGGGTGAGGCTTTACACAGAGGTCACTTCTCGTCAGACACCAGAGGAATGAGATGAAGGATAAATATTTAGGCTTGAGGCAGAACATTTTTAGAGGGGAAGAGGGAGAAAGGGAAATATCAGTGCGTGGTTGCCTCTCACACACCCCTACTGGGGACCTGGCCTACAACCCAGACACGTGCCCTGACTGGGAATGAAACCTGCGACTCCCTGCTTTGCAGGCTGCCACTCAGTCCACCAAGCCACACGAACAAGGGCAGGAAGAACATTTTAGTTTACTGTTTTGGAAAACAGAAACAATTCCTGGGGGCTGTGGTTTTCCTCTTCACCATGACTTAGAAGATACCTACAGATGGGAAAGGTCACTGCAATTCCGTCCACACAGGGAGTAAAATGGCCTCTCATTCTCGAAAGTCCCTACTCTGGGCAATGTTAGAAAAGACCCTTGGTGTGTGGGGGCTTTCTGGATTTCTGAAGAAGAGGCACTGCATAAAAATAAAAAGGAAAATAGACGGCGAGTGGACACTGGGAGACAGACAGGTTGTGTTGTCACCACAGTAAGAAGGTCTCACGGGGCAGGTCTTACCAGGAGACTAATCATACAGCCCAGGCATTGTCAACATCTGCCCTGACCAAACCTTTCTCTTTCAGCAGAACCAAAGCCAGAGGTGCACCCATGTCCCTCCTGCTCTCTGGCCTTATCCAGTCAGAACTTACTCAGCCGACACGTGAAACTCAGTCATCCCTCTCAGATTCTCCAGGGAACATCTGCAAGAAAACACCTCCAAGCAGAGGAACCCTGTCCAGGGGATCAGAATCAGCAGCAGCAACATACCAGTACACACAGCTGGAATGATACAGCTGAAGGTCAAAAGGTCAAAGAAAGGTCCAAACCTTTGCTAAAAAGGATCAGTCAGAGGAGAATCTCAAGACCCTTTCAACATTCCAAAGAACGAATGAGGAGCTCTAGTGAGCACGATAGACTGATGGAGGAAGAGCCCCACAGAGGTCAGAAAGACTGTCCAGAGGACACAGGCAAGTTCTTTGTGGAAGTAGGAATGTCGAGAATTACAACAATTGAGCATGGAGGGTGTTGGCAAGGCTTCGGTGATGGGTCAGTTCTCATCACACACCAGAGGACACACTCTGGGGAGAAGCCTTATGTTTGCAGGGAGTGCAGGCGAGGCTTTACCTGGAAGTCACATCTCATCACACATCAAAGGACACACTCAGGGGAGAAGCCCTATGTTTGCAGGGAGTGTGGGCAAGGCTTTGCACAGAAGTCAGTTCTCATCACACACCAGAGGACTCACTCTGGGGAGAAGCCCTATGTTTGCAGGGAGTGTGGGCGAGGCTTTACCTGCAAGTCAAATCTCACCATACACCAGAGGACACACTCTGGAGAGAAGCCCTATGTTTGCAGGGAGTGTGGGCGAGGCTTTACATGCAAGTCAAATCTCATCACACACCAGAGGACACACTCTGGAGAGAAGCCCTATGTTTGCAGAGAGTGTGGGCGAGGCTTTATATGCAAGTCGGGTCTCATCATACACCAGAGGACACACTCTGGAGAGAAGCCCTATGTTTGCAGGGAGTGTGGGCGAGGCTTTATATGCAAGTCAAATCTCATCTCACACCAAAGGTCACACTCTGGGGAGAAGCCCTATGTTTGCAGGGAGTGTGGGCAAGGCTTTGCACAGAAGTCAAATCTCATCCCACACCAAAGGACACACTCTGGAGAGAAGCCCTATGTTTGCAGGGAGTGTGGGCAAGGCTTTGCACGCAAGTCATATCTCATCACACACCAGAGGACACACTCTGGAGAGAAGCCCTATGTTTGCAGGGAGTGTGGGCGAGGCTTTACATGCAAGTCAAATCTCATCACACACCAGAGGACACATTCTGGAGAGAAGCCCTATGTTTGCAGGGAGTGTGGGCGAGGCTTTACATGCAAGTCAAATCTCATCAGACACCAGCGGACACACTCTGGGGAGAAGCCCTGTGTTTGCAGGGAGTGTGGGCGAGGCTTTGCACAGAAGTCACATCTCATCAGACACCAGAGGACACACTCAAGGGAGAAGCCCTATGTTTGTAGGTGGACTGAGTGACTCATTACCTTTAAGTTGCATATCAATAGTCATAGGAAGTCTAGGGCCCCTTACTCTCCTCAAGATTATAATTAGTACAGAAGCAACTTGTTAAACCCTCCACTTCCATGACAAGAGATGAGATGGGGATGTCAACACCAGTCTCTTTCATGGCTTTTTGACCACCTATTGTAAAATGGTTTGTCTCCCTACATCCCTCATTCCCCCCATCACTGAAAGCAGAGGGTCCTGTAAGAGCCACAAAAGTCTCGTACTCTCAGCCACAGAAATTCAACTGCAAATGCATAAGTCATTAGTTGATCTATTTTGGTTACTGCCCAGAGAGGGTTTGAGACAGTTGTGTCAGGGAAGGGAATTCCCCGGACTCCTGGGAAGTGAGGTCTTTTCTCCTAATAAGCTTCCTACCCTCCTCCCTTGGCTTCTCTTGCTTCTTCTGGTTTCCTACAACCTCCTGAGCCTCAGAGGTGTGAACAGCAGGGAGGAATGTGTGCTTGTGCATGGATGTGAGCCTGGCTAAGGACAGGGTAGGGGTGCTTAAGCAAATTCAGAATTTGAGCAGACTCCACTGCCTTCCCCACACAGACTGAGCTGCCCTGAGAAGGAAGCCTGAGGTTGGGGATGTGCCTCCCCCCACTCACCACCCTCTCACTGAGCCTGGGCATCCTCAGAGCCTCCTGAACATAAGCAGGTGGTGCTGAGAGTGGCCTGTGAAACAACACCCTCACCCACCCCTTGCTCAGAACTGACTGAAATAGCATCTGCCTGCAGTTGGGTGTTAGGGTACATGGTGAATCAAGGCAGGGAGGATGAGGAAAACATGTGCCACCCATTGACTCAGCAGTCCTGAGCCTGGTCCAGTTCTATTGTCAGATGTTCAAGCGTCACAAGAAACACCATGCTAACATGTTGAAATTCTAGATATTGTTTCCACTATCTGGGAAAGAAAGGCTTTCAAACTGTATTCGTCCCAAGGTGTAGAAGATGGAAGGGGGTCTACAGGACTCAAGAAAAGGACCCATAAAACAAATTTGGTCAATTGCTTTCCTCTGTCCACTATCTGTTTTATGAGAGGGTCCCTAGTGTTTAGAGAAAGAGCCCATTGTTAACTTTGGGTAACTGCCTCAACTTAACTGTCTCCTGTCATGGATCTATTTTATAATGTGGCCAAGTGGGGTCTGAAGCAAGATGAGGATTCAGGCTAACAGACCCCCCACCACCACACACATACCTATGTTTGCAATAGTCATGTCCCCCATGGAAGCTGGCACCACTTTTACCTGTCAATCAACATGTAACTTCTTCGCCCCTATGTAAGTCCCCAGGACAAAAGACCTGATGCTCCTGCCTTTCCCACCTCAACAAGACCTGTCCTCTTCCATGAGAACGTGTCCCTAATAAACCCGGCTTGCACACTAATACACTTGACCTGTAATCCTTTACTGCGTTAGCAAGAAGGACCGAGTTTCTCCCAGGACAGTTGCACCCAGTCTGCATGTGGCATTCACAAAGCTCACAACACAGCAGGGTCTGTAATGCACTGTCCTTGTACCCGGGCCCCACAGGGCTTCATACCCCACTGACACCATCTCAAAATTATTACTTACTACATCTTTAACCTTCTGTTTGTGAAGTCTGGCGGGATGATGGACATGCACCATGTTGGTCATTCCTGGCCACCCATCCACAGATAATGTCTGGTCCACAAGAGCATAAAATTCCCATGGACTCCCAGTAGGAGTCCAGCAAGACTCAGGGTGAGAACAGGGTAAACATCTACATCTGCATAAGCAAGGGTGCCAACAGCTCCCACGGGTCGCACTTTTCTTAGAACCAGAGCTGAGTTCAATACAGAGAGATGGTGAACAATCAGTGAGGACCCCATGAGACGCTCTCCTGCATGAGGCAGACCTAAGCAAGACCCACCCTGTTCCTGCTGGGGTGGGTTCACCAAAGGGGGACACCCACCCCCATGACCTGGAACGATGACTTTTCTGTCCTCCCAGTGCCAGGCTTGTGAAGAAGAGTGTCCACATAAACTACGTGGATTGCAATAATAAATATCCACTATTTTATTTTTTATGTTTTTAAAGGAACGTGTGTGTCTTGTGTTTTGTTTCCCTTCCCTGGTTCTTCCCCCACCACCACAGCCCAGAGAGAACACCAGAACCTTGACATTCTGTGGCTTTCAGCACGGGCCATGGGAAAGGGGCGGAGCCCTGGTGTAATCCTGGCAGAGGGGCTGGCACTGAATACAGTGGGAGGGGAACCCGCAGACTGCCACGTGATGCTCACCCCGCCAACCAAGACAGACCCTGGAGCTCTCCCAGAAGGCTTAGTGATTCAAGATGAGTGGACAGGTCTGTTCCCTCTCCCTCCCCTTCAGCAGCAAACCACATTCTTAGTGTAGCTGTCAGCCTCCAAGGTGTCCCCCAAATCCACATGCTGTCACCCTGACCTTGTACAGTCGCTCCTTCATACAACCTGGCTGATCTGTGTTGTGAAAATGTTGTGTGGCTCTCAAAGCTAAGCCATAAACAGGCCCTTTTGTTTCAGCCTTCCTCACACAGTTCCCACGGTCTCAGACCACCTTGTGCAGGGAGCTGGGGGTTTGCACACCCCTCCTGCCCACCAGTCAGTGGCTGGCCACCACCATCCTTGTTTTGAAGAGGAGGTTCCAAGAAGGGAGTGCACCCTGACATCTGAATTCTGAGTCTCTCACCCTTGACAGGCAGCTGAAATCCCTGTCCTGTCCCCATGATGCCTGGTGTACGTCCCAGGTCACACTAAGCTGCACCTTCTGGCTTCCAAACTCCTGCACGTGACACTGTGATCGACCTGGGCAACAGTCCTTGGGCAAAAAGGACATCAGTGGCTGAGGCGACAGGACACAATGGCCAATTGCTTCCATCACACATTTGACTCTGTCTACAGTGGTCACCGCAGCTGTGGCCAGTCCCACCTGCTTTATGTTCTGATGGTCTGCCACCCAGGTAAGGGAGCTGTGGGCTGGCTTGGAGACTACAGCTGGGCTGTTGAGGGTGTCACTTGCCAGAATGGTCAGCCATGAACACAGACCAGCTCACTGCCTTCCAAGCTGGGATCAGGTAAGCCTTTCTGAAATTTGGCAGATTTGTCTTGACACCCAGACCCTTCCCTGTCTGTTGCTGGTGTGGCCCCTGGTCTGGCCCCGGTTCCAACTGCTCTGGACAGTTCCTGACCCAGCCTCTGAGAGCTGCCCTTGGGGAGGTATGTTACCCATAGATGCTGTCTTCAAATATCAGACTTCTTAAAAGTCACTAAAGAAACCTTTTTTAAAAAAATAATTTTTTAGCCTGGCTGGTGTAGCTCAGTGGATTAAGAGCCGGCCTGCAAACCAGAGTATCAAGGTTCAATCCCCAGTCAGAACACATGCCTGGGTTGCAGGCCAGTTCCCAGCAGGGGACACATGAGAGGTAACCATACATTGATGTTTCCCTCCCTCTCTCCTTCCCTTCCCCTCTAAAGATTAATAAATAAATAAATCTTAAAAAAATTAATTTTTTTACAGTAAGAAGTGGTTAGTCTCATCACCTGGAGAAAACTACTGTCACATTGTGAAATTTGCCCTTTAAGATCTTTATGACTAACAAAGACAATTTTTTCTATCACCTCACATTTCCTCACTTCTTGTTTTCTTTCAAGCTTTAACTATTTCTAGGTCACCTACAGCTACAACCATGTAATGATCATTATTGCATGAGAACATGTTTACCTTCGTAACTCATGAGAACCAACAGAAAAGTACCACAAGTAAAATTTAGTGCAGTGATGGGAAAATAACATGCAGATAAATATGTAGAAATAGTAAGTTAAAGATATAATTCTTAAATAAAACTTGGTAGCAACAAAACAGGCTTTAAAAAGAACCTGGAAAATACTCGAAAATATATAGGATGTGTCTGTGCAGAAATTTGGAAATTGCTTCCCAATAACAGAAACTTTAACAAATGAAAAATATCATCTTGTTCTTAGATTTAAGAAAAAATACATAATGATACCCACTTACCAAAGTTCTCTATAATTGTAATAAATTTAGATTAATATAGAAAAGTGGCCCTACAGGAAGTAGTCAGTTAAATTGGGACCAGAGGCATGTACCCCAGAAACAGCCTGGCCCCCCCTCTCCTGCTCCCCACAGGGTGGCTGTGTCTGCCCCCACAGCCCCGTCACCTCGTAGCCCCCACGCAACTCACTGTCCTTGGACTGCATTGCTTGCATCACGTTAGGATGTGAGCATCACCTCGTGACCACGGAGACCAGGAGCCCGCGGCGCCTAACCTCCAGTCCGAGTAGTTGTCTCTCCACCAGAACTGCCCGCCCCTCACTCCTGCCGCCTCAATATGCCTCCCGCCCAGCCCCACCCACATCTTTGGCTCCCTCTCACCTCCAGCCCAGTCCTGCCTCTGACGTTGACAGACCCCACCCCCACCTGTAAATTTGATTTTTAGTGGTTCATTTAAATGAAACCGGCCAGGAATCTGGTATATTTATGGGCATGCAGTTTAACGAAGAAATACATTAATAATCTATACTTCATAAAATTAAAGACAACTATAAAAAATTGTTCAGACAATACAAATAAAATACACAAACTGAGAGAAAATGTGAATGACCTAAAACATAGGATGAAAGAAGATCGAAAGTGAAAGAATGGGAAAACATACACAGGGTGGTGCAAATGTAGCTTTAACCGAAAACACAAGTGACATGAACATTACATAATAACATGCAGTGGACTTCGAGGTAACAAGCATGACTAGAGATGGTGAGCACTTCACATCAAAAAGCTTAATTTACCCGGAAGATCCAAAGTCACCATGTACTTAATATCATAAACTTTAATTATATAGAACACAAAAACAAAGAAAAATTTATAATCATAATAGACTTAACAAATCTCCCTCATCAGAGATAGAACATTTCTCTTTCAAAAACAAGACACCACCTCGCAAAATTCACTGAGGATGTAAGAAATACAATGAGCAGCAAATTGGATTCACGTTCACAAATAACCAACCAACGCTGCACAACTTTCCCTGCTGACCTGCACTAAGGGGTTTTTCCCAGAATGAACACGAGGGGGCAGCAGAGACGCACGCTTGGAACTTTTTTTTACATTGATCATATTGTAATGCAGTTTCAAAAAATAGTCAAAGAATTGAAATTATATATAGCATGTTTCTTGCTCTCATTGTAGCTAATCTACAAATGAGTTGTAAAATGTAACTAGAAAGTCCTTACATTTAAAAGTGATGAAATACACGTCTAAATATGCCTCAAAATAAATCACGATTGGAGTTAAAAATAACTTGAACTGATTAATAATAAAAATACAGTAAAATCCTATGGGAAAACGTAGTAATAAATCTGCACATTAGGGGAAGACAGCTGAAAATTCACAACTTTTGCATCCATATCACAAGCCCAGAATAATAAATCAAATCCAGGAAAATTAAAAAAAAAAGTGAAATTGTGCAAGGAGAGATGTCTGGAAGGGGATATACTTGAAACGACAGGAGTTAGTACCTCTTTGGGTAGGATTTATTATTAATTTTAATTTTTTGTAAAGTT
Organism: Artibeus lituratus; assembly: GCA_038363175.2. Lineage (NCBI taxonomy): Eukaryota > Metazoa > Chordata > Mammalia > Chiroptera > Phyllostomidae > Artibeus > Artibeus lituratus. Next base: position 723,873 of record JBAWUR020000024.1, on the reverse strand, counting down.
AACTAAGCTGCAACAAAAACAGGCAGTCTCAGTTTGGGTTTTAAAGAAAGGTACGAGAGGAAAACTTGGCATAATTTTAAAATAATACTAACCCAGACTGGTTACCATGTGACTGATGGTAAAGATGCTCCATACCAAAACTTGAGAAAGAAATCTTCACCTTGAATGCACAGGTTAGAAACTAAAGGTAGAAATGCACAAGTTCTGCACCCATAGCATAGAACTTAAAATACTAAATGAAGTCCAGGCAAAGTGGAGGAACCGAGCCCATAGACAAGTCCTGAGGAACACAAATGAAATAAGAGCACTTGTATTTTGCTTTACTTTAATAACCTCTTGGTGGAGAATTTTAGATACATTGGGTCTCCGTGATATTTAAGGAAGCTGCAACGGAAAAAACAAACTGCAAATGGCTTTCCAGCACACTTGGCACTTGTAAAAACCTGCCTCTATCACGTTACAAAGCCAGTACCAAGAAACAACATATAAAACTCGGTTATTGCTCCCGCAGCTGATATCTGGAGACCAGTCGCAAAGTAACTGCACACTCCTGATAAGTGGACGTCTTCAAGTGCGCTTCTAAATTAGACTCCTATGAAAAGTCAATGATATTCCCCCTGGAATCAACCCCTTTTCCTGCCGACCTGCACTGAAGTGTCATTCCCGAAAATGACCACAAGATGGCAGCAGAGACAGACACTTGGAAAGCACATCCCACAAATGGTTTGGCTGAAAGGTTCCTTCACTTTTTACTGTGAGATTTGATGATAGGCACACTTTCATTTTTCTGTTGTAGTCGCATTACATATAAATTTTATCTCCACATTGTTTTAGGAAGCTGCAACAGACAAAGCAAATTACAAATGACTTTTGAGCACAGGTGGCACTTGGAAACACCTGCCTCTATTAATGCTACAAAGCCACTTCCAAGAAAAGTCACATAAAACACACTTATTCCTCCCTTGGCCATTATGCTGGAGAACAGTCACAAGGTAACTGTATATTCCTGACATTTAGATATTTTAAAATGCATTTGTAAATACCACGGCCATCAAAAGTCGTTGACAGTTCACTGGAATCAACCACTTCTCCTGCTGACCTAAAGTAACATGGCATTCCCAAAATGACTACGAGATGGCAGCAGAGACCGACACTTAGCACACATACTGTACTATGGGCTTGACCACAAGGTTCCTTCACGTTTTTCAGTAATATGCAATGATAGGCACATATTTTCATTGTCCTCTACAATGTGAGTGGTCCGCCATTCATCATTTACTTCCATTGTCCTCAGCTATCATTTGGCCAACTTCACCATTCCATCTGCCCACAGCATTGTTATCTTTCTGAGCACAGAACTCTTCCAGGTGCCTTTTGCAGTCTTCCACGGACTGGAAATTTTTCTCCATTAAGAGAATTTAGGAAAGGCTGCTGAAATACCTGGAAGTATGAGGATACAACGTCTTATGAGGATGAATCAGGACTGACGCGCCAGGCTGGAACCGTTTTCTCCTGGTCACCAAAGAGGAATGTATTCTCTCACCTTTTCCTGATGGATGATTGATTACACATCTTCTGCTGACAAATTCAGGACTCTTCCCCTGGAGCAGTGAGTGCCATTGGTCCAATGAGGAGCAGTACTTTGGAAGTAACCGCCTGGTATACGGCAAGGAGCTCCTAGTACAGGACTCTCTAGTGATCCCACCATATCCACAGCATCACCTTCTTTGGGTGCAGACCACACTTTGGAGTGGCTGCTGGTGGTTCCCTTGATGTCCCACCATCTCTCTGGTTCCACATTAGTGTCAAATATCAAGGATTCATCCCCCTGTCCACAATGTCTTGGAAACGCAACGTTTTCCTCACGTACCAGCAGACAATCTGATGTAGAAATGTGGTCAGGCAGGGATCCCCCCCTCCCTTTACTTCTGTGAACCCAAACATCAAAGCAATTAATGTAACCATACTGATGGAAATGATTTTCAACACTAGATTGCAATCTTCTGAGTGTGTCACCTGGCTCCAGGGTGGCGTATCGGGCTCTGTCCTCAGTTAACACCTGGTCTTCAAGGCTCTCAACTGCAACTGGTCTGCCAGTGGCACCTTCACTGGAGAAATCCCTTGCATGAGACTTTGCAAACCACTTCTGACACGTTCCATCACTCACAGCACCTTCTCCACACACACAACAAATCTTTCCTTTTTTGCCTTACAGTTGTGTGTTTACTTTCTGAGAAATGACAAAGCCTAATATGCCAGAATGTTGCTTATATTCACACATCTTCAGTATGAAAATGGCCACAGGAATATTCACCAGGTTCGATCATTTTTTTTTAACACAAGCAGATATGACAGGTGTCACAATAGTGTACAAAATGGTTTCAAATAACTTTAAAGACAAGAGTCACATGACAGGTGGCAGTGGGGGCAGAACAAAACGACTCTGTGGCCAACCCGATTTAAAGCAGGGTTCAACCAGCATCACAGCATTGAAATCCTATACAACATGGCTTTTGCTCTCATAGCACTTAAGCGGCATTCACTGAGAATGGGTGAATACAAAGTTCTGTTTCAGGACTTATAAAATGGACTCTTACAGAACCTTCAAAATGAACCACCATTGGAATTACAAAATAACTTGACCTGAATGATAGTAAAGATACTGTGTACCAAAGCTTGAGAAAGAAATCTTCACCCTTGAATCAGATTAGAAACAAAACATGGAAATGTACACATTGAGCACTCATATGAGGAACCTGAAATAGTAAACAAATTTCAGGGAAACTGGAGGAAATGATCCTGTAGTCATGTCTGGAAGGGCATGTACATGAAATGAAATTGCCTGTACTTTCCTTTGTTTTTTATCTTCTGGTGGAGAATTTAGAATAAACTTACCTCTACATTGTTTTAGGAAGCTGCAGCAGACAGAGCAAATTACAAATGGTTTTCGAGCACACTTGGCACTTGTAGAAACTCAAATCTATTACACTACACAAGATCTGAGAAATGTCAGATAAAACCCGCTTATTGGCCCCTGGCTGTAAATCTGGAGACCAGTCATAAGGTAGCTGGACACTGCTGACATTTGGACGTTTTCAAATGCACTTGTAAGTAATGACATCAAAAGTCATTGACGCTCCACGGGAATCCACCACTTTTCCTGCGGACAAGCACTAAGGTGGCATTACTCTAGATGGCCACAAGAGGGTAGCACGGATAGACAGATGGACCGTATATTCCACTAATGGTCTGGCTGAAAGGTTCCTTTGCTTTTTACCCTGAGATGCAATGACTGACACAGTTTTCATTGTCCCCCAACAACGTGACTGCAAAACCTTCTCCCTGTTTTGTCCCACTGCCTTCTGTCACCTTTCAGGCGACTTCACCATTCCATCGTCCCATGCCGCGGACCAGCCGACAACACGCCTCAAAGGACAGTGAAGCTCTGTTCCGTTTATTGCAAGTACAAGCAGGTTTTTATATTTTCATTTTAGGTAGTGATTAACATTTGCAGGTGTATAGCATGATCAGTTAAGCAGAAGAAATCAATACAAAGGTAACCAGGAAAAATACGAAAGTTAATAAACAAAGATTATTTTGACCAGGAGAGACATAAATCAGACAATTGGAAATAGCTGTATGTACAGAATTTGAATGTCTTATTTTATAATAAGTTTCTCAGAATTTATCATGGGGCAAAAGGATATGCTAGATTGAGTAGAGGTAATAGAAAAATTTATTATAAGGTCTTTGTGATGTCTAACTTGGCTATCCTTTTCTGTCTAAAATGTTTCTCTATGTACTATGGACTCTGACTCCTTGGTAATTGTATCTATATGCTTAGTTTGTAATAGTTAACCAGCCCCTTTTTTAATTTCTTTGCCTGTCCAATTGATATATATTCTTTTTCAGGGTAAAGGAGGGGCTGTTACTTCAACAACTTCTAAACATTTAGGGACTATTTCATTAGAGGGGATTAACTTGGAGGAGCACTCTGGGTAATTCTGGCTCCCTGCCACCTAATATTAACTTGTTCTGCATCTGCTTAACTGGGTCAGGGAAGGAAATATTATTCCCCTTGGACTCACTGGACATTGTGGGCCTTTCCTCTTCTGGGCCCCTAGGGAGGGTATTATTCTGGGGAAAGGCCAAGGTGGCATTTTTCTCAGTCTGACCTAGATGTTGATCAGCTCTGAGAATGGCCATCATTTCTAGGAGATTCCAAATTATCAGAAAAGTAAATGTCAGAACACCAAGAGACAGCAAGAACAGAATCAACACTATCTATCCACTTATGCCACGTCCTCCAGGCCTGAATATACTTCTTTGAAGCCATACTCCCCACACTCGGACTTTGTCAGACAGTATGGTTGGAACTGGAACTGGATGTGGCATCCTCCCCTTTTTTATTTTTTAGGATAATTGTGCGAAACTCAAGAGATGTCTTTTGAAGAGATGAGAGAATCACTTGGAAGATGACTGGAAAAACAAGAATAAGAATTAAAATTATGATTTCTGTAATCCCGAGATGAACTAGGTTTGACCACCACACAGTAGTATTGGTAGAATTCTGAACGGACTTCCAGATTATTTCTGCTATTTCTGATCCTGGGGCCTCTAAATGAGAGTGACTAATGTCACAAATATTATTATGGAGCTTGTTCAAATCTGTACCTAGATTAGTATCATACCAAATTCTCTGCAAATGAGTTTTAACTTGCTCCCAGGGATGAGCCTTGTTTTCATAGGGTAAGGGAGTGACACAAATCCACTTAAAATCTGCATGACATTGGGTAGTCATTTGGGTCTTAATATTCTGAATTTTTTTTTTTTAGTTACTTTTCAAGTACATTTTTTTCCCTTCCCCCCCCCGCCCGGTCTCCCCCTCCCTCCCATTCCCCCCCCACCCCCAGTCCTCAACTCTGTGTCTTTCATACTTGTTCCTCAAAATCCCTCCCCCTTTTTCCCCTTAAGTTCCCTTCACTCTCCCCTCTGGTCGCTGCCCACTTGTTCTCTATTTCAGCGTCTTTGTTTTTATTCTGTTTGCTTGTTTGTTTTATTCTTTAGCTTCCTGTCAAAGGTGAGATCATATGGTATTTGTCCTTCAATGCCTGGCCTATTTCACTCAGCATAATGCTTTCCAGTTCCATCCATGTTGTTGCAAAAGGTAGTAGCTCCTTCTATCTCTCTGCTGCATAAAATTCCATGGTGTATATGTACCACAATTTTTGGATCCATTCATTTACTGATGGGCACCTAGGTTGCTTCCAACTCTTGGCTATTGTAAATTGTGCTGCTATGAACATTGTGGTGCATAGGTTCTTTGAAATTGATGTTTTAGGATTCTTGGGGTATAATCCTAGCAGTGGAATTGCTGGGTCAAAAGGCAGGTCAATTTTTATTTTTCTGAGAAAATTCCATACTGTTTTCCATAATGGTTGTACCAGTCTACAATCCCACCAACAGTGAACTAAGGACCCCTTTTCCCCACACCCTCTCCAACATTTGTTGTTTGTTGCTTTGTTTATGATAGCCATCCTGACTGGTGTAAAGTGGTATCTCATTGTGGTTTTAATTTGCATCTGTCTGATAGCTAACGATATTGAGCATCTCTTCATGTGTCTCTGAATGTTCTGTATGTCCTCCTTGGAGAAGTGTTTGTTCAAGTCCTTTTCCCATTTTTTAATTGGGTTGGGTGTCTTCTTAGAGTGGAGTCGTGTAAGTTCTTTGTATATTTTAGAGATTAAACCTTTGTCTGAGGTATCATTGGCAAATATGTTTTCCCATACAGTTGGTTGTCTTTTTAATTTAATACTGTTTTCTTTAGCCATGCAGAAGCTTTTTATTTTGATGAGATCCCATTTGTTTATTCTTTCCTTTATATTCCTTGCTCTAAGGCACATATCCATTAAAATATTGCTGCGTGGAATATCTGAGATTTTCTTGCCAATGTTCTCCTCTAGGACTTTAATGGTGTCATGGCTTATATTTAAGTCTTTTATCCACCTTGAATTTATTTTGGTGTATGGTGTAAGTTGGTGCTCAAGTTTCATTTTTTTGCACGTAGCTGTCCAGTTCTCCCAACACCATTTGCTGAAGAGGCTATCTTTACTCCATTTTATGTTACTGCCCCCTTTGTCGAATATTAATTGACTGTAGAGAGTTGGGTTGATTTCTGGGCTCTCTGTTCTATTCCATTGGTCTATGTGCCTGTTCTTATGCCAGTACCAGGCTGTTTTAATTACAGTGGGCTTGTAATACAGTTTGATATCAGGTATTGTGATCCCCCCTACTTTGTTCTTCTTTCTCAAAAGAGCAGCTGCTATTTGGGCTCATTTATGGTTCCATATAAATTTTCAAAGTGTTCGTTCTATGTCTGTGAAATATGCCATTGATACTTTAATAGGTATTGCATTGAATCTGTATATTGCTTAGGGTAGTATGGACATTTTGGTGTTAATTCTTCCAATCCATGAACAGGTATATGTTTTCATTTGTTTATGTCTTCCTTGATTTCTTTCTTAAGGGCTGTGTAGTTTTCTGCATACAGGTTTTTTTACCTCCTTAGTTAGGTTTATTCCCAGATATTTTATTTTTCTTTTTGCTATATCGAATGGGATTTTTTCCTTGATTTCTGCTTCTGCTGATTCATTGTTTGTATATAAAAATGCCTTTGATTTCTGGATATTGACTTTGTATCCTGCTGTTTTGCCAAACTCATTAATTAGTTTGAGCAGTTTTTGGGTAGAGTCTATAGGATTTTCCATGTACACTATCATGTCATCTGCAAACAGTGACAATTTTGTTTCCTCCTTTCCTATTTGGATGCCTTTTATTTCCTTTTCTTGCCTGATCGCTGTGGCCAAAACTTCTAATACTATATTGAATAGGAGTGGTGAAAGTGGACAACCTTGTCTTGTTCCTGATCTTAGTGGAAAAGCTTTTAGTTTTTGTCCATTGAGTATGATATTGGCTGTAGGTTTCTCATAAATGGCCTTTATTATATTGAGGAATGTTCCCTCTATTCCCATTTTGCTGAGTGTTTTTATCATAAATGGGTGTTGTACCTTATCGAAAGCTTTTTCTGCGTCTATTGATATGATCATGTGGTTTTTGTCTTTTCTTTTGTTTATGTGATGAATTACATTTACTGTTTTGCGAATGTTGAACCATCCTTGCATCCCTGGGATGAATCCCACTTGGTCAGGGTGTATAATCTTTTGGATATATTGTTGGATGTGATTTGCTAATATTTTGTTGAGGATTTTAGCGTCTATGTTCATCAGCGATATTGGCCTGTAGTTTTCTTTCTTTGTTGTATCTCTATCTGGTTTTGGAATTAGGATGATGCTGGCTTCATAAAAGGAGTTAGGGAGTTTTCCATCCTTTTGGATTTTTTGGAATAGTCTGTGAAGAATGGGGGTTAGGTCTTCCTTAAATGCTTTGTAGAATTCTCCTGTGAATCCATCTGGTCCAGGGCTTTTGTGTGATGGGAGTTTTTTGATTACTCCTTCAATTTCTTTTGCTGTTATTGGTCTATTCAGGTGTTCTACTTCTTTTTCATTGAGTTTTGGGAGATTATATTTTTCTAGAAATGTGTCCATTTCCCCTAGGTTTTCAAATTTCTTGGCATACAGTTCTTCATAGTAATTTCTTACAATCCTCTCTATTTCTGTGGTATCAGTTGTAATCTCTCCTCTTTCATTTCTGATTGTGTTTATTTGTGTCCGTTCCCTTCTTTTCTTGATGAGCCTACTTAAAGGCTTGTCTATTTTGTTTATTTTTTCAAAGAACCAACTCCTGGATTCATTGATCTTTAGAATTGTACTTTTAGTCTCTCTGTCATTTAGTTCTGCTCTGATCTTAGTTATTTCCTTCCTTCTACTTGCTTTGGGCTGTTTTTGTTGTTGTTCCTCGAGTTCTTGCAGGCGTAGAGTAAGTTCATTTGTTTGAAATGTTTCTGTTTTCTTAAGGTAGGCCTGTATTGCTATAAACTTCCCTCTCAGGACTGCCTTGGCTGTATCCCATAAGTTTTGGGTTGTTGTGAGATCATTTTCATTTGTTTCCAGAAACTTTTTGATTCCTTCTCTAATTTCATTCTTGACCCATTCATTGTTTAATAGCATGCCATTCAGTCTCCATGATTTTGGGTGTTTTGGGTTTTTTCCTTTGTGGTTGGTTTCCAGTTTCAGTCCCTTATGGTCAGAGAAAATGCTTGGTATGATTTCAATTTTCTTGAATTTGTTGAGGCTTGTTTTGTGCCCTATCATGTGATCTATCTTTGAGAATGTTCCATGTGCATTTGAAAAGAATGTGTATTTAGCTTCTTTGGAGTGAACAGCTCTGTATATATCAGTTAGGTTTATTTCATCAAGGGTATTGTTTATTGCCGCAATGTCTTTGTTGATATTTTGTTTGGAAGATCTGTCCATTTTTGATAGTGGGGTGTTAAAATCCCCCACTATAATTGTGTTGCTGTCTATATCTTTCTTGAATTCCTCTAAGATTTTCCTTATATATTTTGGTGCTCCTATGTTGGGTGCATATATATTTATGATGTTAATGTCTTCTTGGTGAATTTTTCCCTTGAGTATTATGAAGTGACCTTCTGGGTCACTCTTAATGGCTCTTTTTTTGAAGTCTATTTTGTCTGATATGAGAATTGCTACCCCGGCTTTTTTTTCTTGTCCGTTTGCTTGGAAAATTTGTTTCCAGCCTTTGATTTTTAGTCTGTGATGGTCTTTTGTCCTGAGGTGGGTCTCTTGTAGGCAGCATATGTGTGGGTCATACTTTCTTATCCATGACGCTATTCTGTGTCTTTTGATTGGAGCATTTAATCCATTTACATTGAAGGTTATTATTGATAGGTACTTATTCATTGCCATTTTTGTATCTGTGTTTCTCTCTGTCTGTCTCTTTTCCTTCCTTTCCTTAGAGCAGACCTTTTAGTATTTCTTGTAGAGCTGGCTTGGTGGCAGCAAATTCTTTTAGACTTCTTTTGTCTTGGAAGCTCTTTATTTGGCCTTCTATCTTGATTGAGAGCCTTGCTGGGTAAAGTAGCCTTGGTTGTAGGCCTCTGGTTCTCATTACTTGGAATAGTTCTTGCCAATCTCTTCTTGCTTGGAGTGTTTCCATTGAGAAGTCAGTGGCTAACCTTATTGGGATGCCCTTGTATGTTATTTCTTTTTTCTCCCTTGCTGCCTTTAAGATTCTCTCTTTGTCTTGGAAGTTTGCCATTTTAATGATGATGTGTCTTGAAGTGGGCCTCTTTGGGTTCATCTTGAATGGGACTCTGTGAGATTCCTGGATTTGTGTGACTTTTTCTTTTGTCAAATTAGGGAAATTTTCTCTCTTTACTCTTTCAAATATGTTTTCTATCCCTTGTTCTTCTTCTTCTCCTTCTGGTATTCCTATTATTCGGATATTATTACGTTTCATATTGTCTTGCATTTCTCTTAATCTCTCTTCATTCTTTCTGAGCCTCTTTTCCCTTTCCTGTTCTTTCTGTGAGATGCTTTCTACTTTGTCCTCTAATTCACTAATCCGATCTTCTGTTTCATCCACCCTATTTTTAATGCTTTCCACTGTGTTTTTTAATTCAGAAATTGTATTCTTCATTTCCTCTTGGCCCTTGCTAATAATTTCCATTTCCTTTTTCATGTTGATATAGTTCACAGTGAGATCATTGTAACTTTCCTGTAGTTTCTGGTAGCTGATTGTGAGCTCTTTGAACTTCCTGACCACCAGTGCTTTGAATTCAGTATCTGATAGTTGACTTGCCTCTGTTTCATCTAACATTCTTTCTGAGGATTCCTCCTTTCCTTTCATTTGGGGATTTTTTCTTTGTCTTCCCATTGTTTGTGAGACTCTTCTTGTTAGCCTCAGCTTCTTAGATTAATCTGTTTTGACACCCTGGGTTTATGGTATGAACTTGTGGTGGAATGCCTGTGAATTTCAATGGTGCAGCCTCTTTTGGTTATCCTGTTGTTCTCTGCTTCCACCTACTCAAATATGCAGCAACTTGTGGCTTCTCTCCTACAACAATGTGCAATTTTTCTCTCTGATTCTACTATTGGGAGACCTCTTCTATGGGTCCAGCTCTGGTCTTTTTATATTTTCAAGTTGATTGTGACTCTTGTGGGTAAAAGAAATGATAAGGAGAGAAATAAAAGGAAGAGAGAAAAAAATGGTAGGGGGATGGAATAAATAGCAGTAAGTTTAGAAGAAAAGTAATAGAAATAAAACAGAATATCCGGGAAAAGAGGACAAAAGTATGGAAAGATGAAAGAGTAATAAAGTTTAAAAGAAATAACAGATTACTTTAAAAAAGCAAAAAGATAAAGAAAAGGAATGGAGAGGGGAGAAGGGTAAATAAAAAAAGAAAGAATAAAAATAAAATAAAGTAAAAAAAAAAAAAAGCACCAAAATAATCTCTCAAACACAGCCTCAGAAAAAGGAATGTCTCTTGTTGGCTTCAAACTAGCCGAACCAGTTGTAGCAGGATCTCCCTGTGTGCTGGGATGCCGGCGCAAGTGCGCGCATCAGCCGGGCTACCAGCTTGGGGTGTGGGCGCCTGTGCACCCGCCGCGCGCACTGGCCAGGCTACCGGATTGGGGTGTGGGTGCCTGCGCACTTGCCGGGCGCACTCCCGGGCTGTCCGGGACTGTGCAACCAGCGCCTCCCGGGCCCGGGCACTTCCCGGGCCCGGGCACTTCCCGGGTCCGCGCACTTCCCGGGTCCGCGCTGGTCCGCGCCGGCCCGGGCACTTCCCGACCCTAGTGGCGTCAGCCTAGAGTTCTCTGCGCCCCCAGTCGCGCGGGAAACCGTCTGGCGCTTCTAGGACCAGTAGCCCGGGCTCAAAGAACCCTGCGCCAGTGCGCGCCCGAGTCCAGCTATGGGTGCAAGCAGGAAACCGTCAGGGAGCGTCCTTGTCCTGCGGCGCCTCTCCGAACTCTCTGTGCCCGCGAACTCGTCCTTCTGGGACTGGCGCAACCGGCAGCGGGCTTCCCGGTCCCCTGGTGTTGGCTCAGAGGCCTCTGCTTCCAACAGACCTTCTGGGACCCGGAGTAACCGGCAGGGCGCTTCCCATTCGTGTGGCTAGTCCCCAAAAGCCTCCACTTTCCCCTTGGCTCCCTGCAAGGTCCTATAGGAAACAAGCCAATCTGCCTTGGCAGGAGAACACCTCAGTCCACTTTCAATAAAACAAAACAAAACTTTCTGGACATCCTGTCTCTCATTCCTGCTCAGTCCCCAACCAAACCCGTGAGGCTAATGCGCCTCTGGATTCCTCCCAGGCTTGCAATCCCAGAGTCTGCAGTTGAATCGGGCCCTATGTCTTTGTACCCCTCCCCAAAAATGCAAGCCGGCAAGCAAACGGGTCTCTGCCTGGTGTTATCCAGTTTTGCTTATACAGGATGAAGGGGAGCTGCTGGCCCACGCTGGTGGCCACTGGAGCCGCTGGGTGCCCAAGCTCCTGTGGTAGACCTCTCTGGTGTTGGTCTCAGACCGATGGTTCTGGACCCCGGCTGTAGATGCAGTACCCGGGCCACCTGGCCTGGGGCGCCAGCCCCCGCCGCTTCTTTGTCTTTACTCTGGACCCCAAAGCCCCACTGACCTGCCGCTTTCTGGTGTTTCAGCGTCCAACAGAGTCTCTGTTCTTTCAATTTCACAAATGCTGGATAACTGATGGATTAGTGCGCTGCTTTTCTATAGATCTGCTAGGGTTTTCACCCACGAGTGCGGGAGCTAGAATCCGCTCCCTCTTACTCTGACGCCATCTTCCTTCCTAACTCCAATATTCTGAATTTGATTGTCTATATAAATAACTATTTTTAAGAGCATTAATTCTTGTTTCTAATTTCTTGTTTATATTTTCTTGAGTTCCTAAGGCTAAAGTGATATTCTTTGTCAGTTGATTTACATACTGGGCTGTGTGGATCTCTTATATTAAAGCAGTGGTAGAGGCTGCTACTGTTCTAAAGACATGACTAGAAGAAAATATACTGAAGGGGACCACATGACTAACAGGTCTGGTTGCAATTCAATCTTTGGGAAAATTAGTACAGACTCTAGGAAGTTATTTTAAGGATATGCAGCAAGAGCTTGTGTCTAAACTCAGGGTGATAGTGTTAGGAAGAACAAGTTACAAAGTGTTATTAAAATCAATAAACAATTAATGGTTCCAAGGACCCACATTCTCAGAGTAAGTCCATCAAACTAATGTTTTGGGGTTCAGCTAGTCAAAATGGTCACAGAGGGTCTGAAGAACTTCTTGCTTGGTTAGGCATTGAATGTCCTGTAACTGTTGATGTAGTTCTAGCTGCAATTTATCAATTTGTCTCTTTAAGTTGGTAGAAAAAGTCTCTCTTAAGTGATGTTGAATACTGCTCCAGGAGTGCTGGCTGGAATTCCACTTCAGGGAAATGAGATGCAGCATGGAGAAGTCTGGATTGAGAGAGTCTAGTCGGTGGAGGTGGGTCACGGTCAGGGAAGCCTTTTCTGTGATATGGCTTCACCCTCATCACCTGCAGTTCTAAAGGTTATTCTGGAAAGCAAACAAACATACCCTCTTCCCCAAGTTAAAAGTTCTACAGAGCCCTGCCAAGTGACATCTCTTAGTAGATTTTCATATAAAGGTGGCTTGGACTCTTTTGTCTGAAAATGTTTTACAATTGGAGTACAGAGCAATATATCAATATTTAGAAAATTATAGGTAAACATGGCCAAAAATTAATTTTTTGGGGGGGAGGACTTATGACTCCCCTCTTTGTTTTTAAGAAGATCTTGTAAAGTATTATGAGCTCATTCTACAATTGTCTGACTGGTTGGATGGTAAAGTATTTTTTGTTTCATGTTGAATCTTGTTCTTTACAAAACCTATACTTGTTAAAAGGTTTCTTTTTTACTTTTGATTTTTGCCATTTCAGATTTTGCAGCCTGTTTTAAACTTTAATTAATTCGCTTTTGGGGAGTACAGTGTGGTGGGTCAGAAATGTACTTTTGGTGAAAACCATCAGGGAGGGCTGCCTGGTATCCAGGGTACCCTCACCCTGCTTATGGGTTTCAGGTTTTTCCCATGCATACAAGACTGCGAGGGAGGGCTCGAAGCGCCAGGTGACCAACCTTTATATTGCGCTCCCTGACCGAGCCCAGAGTTAAATTACTGTGATTGGAATTTTCTGTGAAGCCCTTTCGTCTCAGGGATTGACCCTAGACATCTCTGCAAGGGCCCTACTCAAGTAGGGACACTTGAGATCTGAAGCTGGAGGGAGTTATGCCTCTTATCTTTGGGGTCTGGTTGAAAACAAAACACTCATTTATTATGTTTTTTTTGTTGTTGTTCACAGGCAGGCGGAGGGAAAAGGCAGAATCAAAAGGGCCACAAAAGGCAGTTTTTAAAGAAAGAATGCTCAGAGAGGTGTTTGTAAAAAAATTATTTGAAAGAAAAATGTATTGCTCTCTCTCAAGTCTACCTCTCTTTGAATGGCCTGTCACAGTGGCTTTTACAGCTTTTTAATTTTCACTTTAGGTGGCCATGCCACAAGCATGTACAGATCAAAATCATCATTGTGGTATCGAGCAGCTTCATCCTCGAGTGCTGTCTGATAGTCTGGAGGAAGGGGTTTGTTGCCTTCTTCGTCTGACTCCTCTTCACTCTCCTCTTGTCCATTACTAGGAGGTGGGGGAGCAGTAGGTTCAATGCTGATGTACCCTCTTGCTTTTCTGTCAGCATATAATGGCTGCTTCTCTTCTTTGTTTACCAGCTTTGCTAGGCAAACGGCGTCATGCGTAGGGTAAAAACTGTCTTTCAGCACATACCACAGAAAAAATGCATCTACAGGGACCCTCTAAGGCCTATGCAGAGTATAATAAGTCTTCATATCTTGTCCCAGCTTTTGCCAGGTGTCTAAATTCACTTATCCCTCCTCGGGGAATCAGGGCTCACATTCTTGAACAAAATAGAAAAATTCTCTAAGTTGTCTCCCTGATACATTAACTCCTCCCTTATGGAGTATATGCTTAGTTATATCAATATACAGGCCTCTTTCTTTGTACTCTGTATGTCCCATGATTACTCGCCCTTTGTTACCTGGTCTATCTACCAGTGGGGCCTGCAGTACCCAGTTGGCGAGAGCCTAGCCTACCTGAAATCAAATAACGGAGACAGACAAAAGGTCTTACCTGAGGGTTCCTGTTTGGGCACCACCTGCTGAGGTCCCGGAGCAGCGGGTCAAGTGGTCCCACACATAACCTCATGTCTTCATGTTTTCTTTCAAGCACTATCTATTTTACATGTTTTATATAAATAAAGTAATGCAATTTTATTATTTTAGGGTACCTTATTTATCTTGATGAATCATAATCAGGAAGGTAATGATTACAAATAATACAATATATTACATTGAGGTGAAATAACTCACAGAAAGAAGTATTCTATACATACATATATATACATATATACACACACACACACACATATATACATACATACACAGACATACATACATCTATAGGTATATATATATACAAACACTAAGCTAAAGATAGAATTGAAAAGAACCAATAGCAAGAAAACAGATACAACGCCTAACATTAACCTCAGCAAGAATGTGCATGATCTGTATGAAAAAATGTTAAAATGATGCCCAATGAAAGTCACCTGAACAACTGAAAAGTAACATTGTGTTCTTCTATTAAAAAAAAACCCAATAGCCCTGGCTGGTGTAGCTCAGTGGATTGAGCACGGGCCTGCGAACCAGACAATCGCGGTTTGAATCCCAGTCAGGGCACATACCAGGGTTGCAGGCAGGTTCCCTGCAGGCCAGTTCCCAGCAGAGGACGCACAAAAGGCAACCATACATTGATGTTTCTCTCCCTCTCTCCTTCCCTTCCCCTCTAAAGATAAATAAATAAAATTAAAAAAAAATAAAAAAATAAAAAAAACCCCAATAACATAAAAATGTAAATGTACCAAAGATGCTTATAAATTGAATGTGGTATAGTTTAAAATATCCACTTTTTAAAAAAAATATATTTTTAAAAATTTTATTTAGTTATTTTTCAAGTACAGTTTTTTGTCTATTTTTCCCATCCCAGCCGCCCCCGCCCCTTGCTCCCCACCTTCCTCCCATTTTCACCCCCCTTAGTTCTCGTCCCTGTGTCCTTCTTATTTATTCCTCCAAATCCCTCCCCCTTTTTCCTGTTAACTTCCCTTCCTTCTCCCCTCTGGTCACTATCCCCTTGTTCTCTATTTCAGTGTCTTTTTTTTTTCTGCTTGCTTGTTTGTTTTGTTGTTTAGCTTCCTGTTAAAGGTGAGATCATATGGTATTTGTCTTTCAGCACCTAGCCTATTTCACTCAGCATTATGCTTTCCAGTTCCATCCATATTGTTGCAAAAGGTAGTAGCTCCTTCTTTCTCTCTGCAGCATAGAATTCCATTGTGTATATGTACCACAATTTTTGGATCCATTCATTTACTGATGGGCACCTAGGTTGCTTCCAACTCTTGGCTATTGTAAATTGTGCTGCTATGAACATTGTGGTGCATAGGTTCTTTGAAATTGATGTTTTAGGATTCTTGGGGTATAATCCTAGCAGTGGAATTGCTGGGTCAAAAGGCAGGTCAATTTTTATTTTTCTGAGAAAATTCCATACTGTTTTTCATAATGGTTGTCTGCAATCCCACCAACAGTGAACTAAGGACCCCTTTTCCCCACAACCTCTCCAACATTTGTTGTTTGTTGCTTTGTTTATGACAGTCAATTAATATTCAACAAAGGGGGCAGTAACATAAAATGGAGTAAAGATAGCCTTTTCAGCAAATGGTGTTGGGAGAACTGGACAGCTACGTGCAAAAAAATGAAACTTGAGCACAGACTTACACCATACACCAAAATAAATTTAAGGTGGTTAAAAGACTTAAATATAAGCCGTGACACCATTAAAGTCCTAGAGGAGAACATTGGCAAGAAAATCTCAGATATTCCACGCAGCAACATTTTTATGGATATGTCCCCTAGAGCAAGGAATATAAAGGAAAGAATAAACAAATGAGATCTCATCAAAATAAAAAGCTTCTGAATGGCTAGAGAAAACAGCATTAAATTAAAAAGACAACCAACTGTATGGGAAAACATATTTGCCAATGATACCTCAGACTAAGGTTTAATCTCCAAAATATACAAAGAACTTACACGACTCCACTCTAGGAAGACATCGAACCCAATTAAAAAATGGGAAAAGGACTTGAACAGACACTTCTCTAAAGAGGACATACAGAATATCCAGAGACACATGAAGAGATGCTCAATATCGTTAGCTATCAGAGAGATGCAAATTAAAACCACAATGAGATACCATTTTATACCAGTCAGGATGGCTATAATAGACAATGCAACAAACAACAAATGTTGGAGAGGGTGTGGGGAAAAGGGGTCCTTAGTTCACTGTTGGTGGGAGTGCAGACTGGTACAACCATTATGGAAAACAGTATGAAATTTTCTCAGGAAAATAAAAATTGACCTGCCTTTTGACCCAGCAATTCCACTGCTAGGATTATACCCCAAGAATCTTAAAACATCAATTTCAAAGAACCTATGCACCACAATGTTCATAGCAGCACAATTTACAATAGCCAAGAGTTGGAAGCAACCTAGGTCCCCATCAGTAAATGAATGGATCCAAAAATTGTGGTACATATACACAATGGAATTCTATGCTGCAGAGAGATAGAAGGAACTACTACCTTTTGCTACAATATGGATGGAACTGGAAAGCATTATGCTGAGTGAAATAGGCCAGGCATTGAAGGACAAATACCATATGATCTCACCTTTGACAGGAAGCTAAAGAATAAAACAAACAAGCAAACAGAATAAAAACAAAGACACTGAAATAGAGAACAAGTGGGCAGCGACCAGAGGGGAGAGGGAAGGGAACTTAAGGGGAAAAAGGGGGAGGGATTTTGAGGAACAAGTATGAAAGACACAGAGATGAGGACTGGGGGGGATGGGAGAGAGGGGGGAGACCGGGCGGGGGGCGGGGGTGATGGGAGAAATAGATTTAAAAAAATGTACTTGAAAAGTAACTAAATAAAATTTAATATTAAAAAAACAAATATAACTATGTATTGTATTATAAACTTTCATTAAGTAAAACCATGATGTAATGACCTTTGAATAGACAAATTGATGAGACACAATACAAAGTCCAGAAATAAATGCAAACTCAGATGGAAAATTTTTATTAAAAAGATCTATCCTTAGATATGTGGGAAAATGTTTGTGATATAATAAAATTTGTTGTAACAAGTGAATGGGAAAAATACTGGGCGCCCTGCATTATATCCTCCACCAAAATAAATTCTTTAATTGAATTTAATAGCCATTCATAACTGATATAAAACACAGAGAGCTATCTAAATCTAACCAAGAGATCTAAAGTGAAACAATGAGAAAAATACTCTATACTAACATTAATACGATGGAAAAAAAAGCATATAGTAGACTTGAAAATTAAAAAAAACCCACTACTAGTAACTTCTGCCAAGATGGAGGCGTAGGTGGAAACACTGTGCCTTCTCACACAACCAAGTTTATAGACATCAAAGTTTTAGTAATAAAAAACACACAGAAAAAACACAGATAATTGAACTATACAAAAGTCTTACAACAAGAAACCATTTAGCCAGACGGATAAGAGGGGTGGAGCCAGCAGTGGAGCCTGGTCAGGCAGGAAAGAACCCCCAACCAAGGTGCACAGGCAGCAGTGGGTAGAGTCCAGGCATGCAGTGGCAGTGGGCCAGCCCAGTGAGGGTGCGAGGTGGCAGGCTGGTCACAGTCACACATTCACACACAGGTAAACCAGCTAAGGAGTGATCAGTGAGACAGACCTCACAGGCCCCAGTGGTGGGAAGCAGCATAGGGGACCACCATTGCCCCTCTTTGACTGCACCCCCACATACAGTGTCACAACCTAGCAACTGGGTCACCCCATCATGGTGAACACCTAAGGCTCTGATCCTCATATGTAAAAGGTACAAACAGACCAATACATGGCCCAAGAAGAACTCAAAGCTTCAGAGCTGATAACTCTAAGTGACCAAGAAATAACCAAACATTCAGATGCACAGTTCAAAACAATGGTGTTCAGGATGCTCACAGAACTGGTTGATTTTACTCACAAATTAGAGTAACAAATTAAGGCTAAACTAATAGAAATGAAGGAAAATTCACAGGAGACCAGTAGTGATGGAAAGAAAACTGGAACTCAAATCAAAGGAGTGTACTAGAAGAAAGGAAAAAAAATACCAAACAGAAAAATATGAAGAAATGAGAATTCAAAAAAGTGAGGAAAGACTAAGGAACCTCCAGGACATCTTTAAATGCTCCCACATCTGAATAATAGGGGTGACAGAAGGGGAAGAGGAACAGCAGCAAGGAGAAAAGTTATTTGGAAAAATAATAAAAGAGAACTTCTCCAACCTGGCAAAGAAAATAGACTTTCAGGAAATCCAGGAAGCTCAGAGAGTTCCAAAGAAGTTGGACCCAAGAAGGAACACACCAAGGCACATCATAATTATATTAGTCACGTTAAAATGGAGAGAATCCTAGAAGCAGCAAGAGATAAGGGGACAGTCACCTACAAAGGACTTCCCATCAGACTGTCAGTGGATTTATCATAAGAGACCTTACAGGCAAGAAGGGTGTAGAAAGAACTATTCCAAGTCATAAAATCCAAAGACCTACCACCAAGATTGTTCTATCCAACAAAGCTTTCATTTAGAATGGAAGGACAGATAAAGAGCTTCTCAGATAAGATCAAGTTCAAGGAGTTCATCATCACCAAGCCCTTATTATATGAAATGTTAAAGGGACTTATCTAAGAAAAAAAGATAAAAAATACGAACAGTGAAAAGACAGCAAACTCACAGTTATTAAGAACCACATCTAATACTAAAGAAAACTAAGAGGACAGCTAGATCAGGAGCAAAACCATAAAAATGAAGATCACATGGAGGGGTAGCATCAGGGGAGTGAGAGGAGGAGAAAGAGGGAGGAGGTATAGAAAATAAGTAACATAGATGGTAGGCAGAAAATAGATATGGGGGAAGGCAAGAATAGTGGGGGAAATATAGAATCTAAAGAACTTGAGACATGTGGACATAAACTAAAGGGGGGGAATGGTGGGGGAGGAGTGTGCAGGGTGGAGGGGAATGAAGTGGGGGAATGGGACAACTGTAATGGCATAATCAATAAAATATATAAAAAGCAGTACCATAAACATAAAGGAATATTTTATATCAGTAAGTTCAATTTGCCAGTTAATTCCAAATTCTTATTCACTTAATAACATAAACTCAAAATTATATACAAACAAGCTACATGGAAAAACACAGAAATTAATAATCATAGTAAATGATTTAATAAGCCTTTATCATTTAGGTTATGTTTCAGAACCAGTAAAGCCCACAAAAAAATAGTAAAAATCTTAAAAAAAAACATGACAAATAAATTGCATTCAAAAGAAAGAAAATATTTATTTAAAGCTACACAGACTTAGAGTAGTGACTTAGCATCTTTAAAAAAAAGATTTTCTTAAATTTATTCTTAGAGGGGAAAGGAAGAAGAGAGGGAGAGAAATATCAATGCATGGTTGCCTCTCGTGTGTCCCAAGCTTGGAACTTGCCTGCAACCCAGTCATGTGCCCTGGCTGGGAATCAAGCCAGGATCCTTTGGTTTTCAGGTTCGTGTTCAATCCACTGAGCTACACCAGCCAGGTTAACATCTTATTAAAATATTAAAGAAGTCCTTTAAGATACCCACAGATGCACACAGTCCTTCCTTCTCCCTCTGCTCTGATCTGGGGTACTGTATCTGAGGAAAAGTAGAAGTGCATGATTCAGGCTCCTGGAAGCTGTGTTGCTGCCCAGATCTCCAGTGAATCTGAAACCATATGGCACCTTCTCATGGCCCACCAAGCAAGAGTTCCTTTATAAGTGGAAGACTCCAGAGTTCGGGCTTTCTGTCACTACCAAACCCAATAAGCAATGACAGGGATTGAGTCTTTTATGGGCGCTGGTGATCTGAAATGATGGTGGGTTCATACCCATCTTCCCTTTTCTTTCCTGTCTAGATCTTTTATAAGGGAGGTGGGGGGAGGATGAACAAGGTGGGGTGAGAGTTTTGAGATTCAGAAGCTGCAACATTTCTGTCCTGGGCAGTTAGCTGTTCCCAAGGGGCACAGTGGTCATCTGCTCCCCTGGAAGAGAAAAGGCCCAGATGCCTTCAACTTGTCTCAAAAAAAAAAAAAACCACCCAAAAAGCCCATGCAATGCAGCAGAGCACAGAGACTGCCCTGTACTGGAAAATGCTGGGCAACCCCAGTTAGCTACCTGACAAGTGTCCTGGCAAGGGTGCCTAATCCATCACTTGGAAGTGGCTGTTTGGAGCAACTGCTGTTGCCTTGGAAGGTGTGGCTCTCTCTGTGGTCATCGCTGCCAGAAACTGACTGCCCACGTGGCCACCACCCCTTCAAGCACCATGGACCCCACCGCATGCTCCCTAATTCTCCCAGGCTCACTGTCCACTACTTTCCCTTATTATTTTACTTTATTTCATTTTGAGTATCTTTATTTGCTTTTTCATTTTACACCAAGCTCAATCAGATCAGTGACCATTTGGACTATCAGGTAGGTGGGGTATGTCCTCATCTCCTAGCTCTCTTTCTGAGGTTTAGCTATGTTCTTTCAATTGGGCCATTTTCCTTTGTCTTGGCAAACCAAAGAAGTTGTGAGGAGGTGGAGGCTTAGGTATTCACCAGGGCAGGTAAACCCTTTATGTTGCACTGGAGTGCTGCCTGTTGAGGAGGGGCCAGAGAGGAAATAGTGAAGCTCACCAGCTTGTCCCTAGAACACTTGCCAGTAGACTCTACTGTGAGACTGGGGGTTTCTGTCACCCGTGGCAAGTGCCACAGTTCACTCTCAAGTCTGAGTCTCAGTTTCCCCTTAAGTCAGCCTTGTCCACCCTGTCAGCTGCCTCTTCCTGCATTTTCTCACCCACCCAGGCCATGTGTTTTACCACCTTGCCTTACCAGTCTGGTTCTCCTGATTGATATTTTTCTTTAATTCCTCGGTAGTGTCAGAGTTCCATGCAGTGTGATTTTCGGATGCTTCTGATCATTTATTGATCCTTGATTGGTTGTTATCCTCCTTTCAGTTGTGGGAGGAAGCAAAGGGTTTTTACATACACTTCCGCTTGGCAAGAACTCTCAGACTAGGTAATTTCTCTAAAATAAATAAGTACCTGTTATTTATTATTTTTGTATGTAGTTAGAAAAATATTTATTTTTTACTACAGTATGTTTTGAGCTAAATAAAGCTATATGTTCATATGTAAATAATCTATGTTTGGTTAATAAAATTGAGGTAACTTATATGCATTCATTTTCTTTAGCTCTCATTAGCCCCAAGATAAAGTTTATGTAAGTTATTTCATTTTGATATTTTCTAAATTTAATCACCATAAAGAAAAGAGCCTGCAGTGACTGGTGGAAAATCCAATGATTCAAATAGTGTGAAAACCTTTCATGCTCTTTCCCTCCAAACTTTAGATTTCATGAATCACTGTACAGCTTGCACTGATTTATTCCACAGGACAAAATGGTATGCACATCTGCAGCACATTGCTTAGTCTGCAGCAACTGCACTGTAAGGTTCTATGATGTACATATGACTCCAAGAGTTTTATTCTCCTCCCTTTATCTTCCAAGGCCCAGATGCACTTAATTCAACTTTACAGCTATCCTTTTATAAGAACATGAAAGCTAAAGAACCCTTAAATACAACAAGAGAGCAATGCAGTTCACAAATAGCGTCAACCCTTTTAGTTGTCAATCATTTTGCCTCATGAATGAGTTTCTGAGTTGCAGCCAAATTTAAAACTAAAACAATGTTGGCACACATGACCTACCCAAGAGGCCTCATTTCTTTACGAAGAATAAACATAATATTGATGATACCTGTGTGCTAAATGAGGTATTTAGTTAACATAACAACCTCAGACAGATCTTTAGTGAATTTTGTCAGCTCAATTTTATTTATTTGTTTAAAATCATTCATTGAATTGAATTGAAACAGCCTTTTGAAGCGGCTGAGCTACAGTTTTCTGCAGGGTTACTGCAGTATCATCCTTTCAGAGGGGCTGGGATTCTTGTTTCTGATTAAAATTCATGTTTTCTTTAAGTAGCATAAAATATACTCCTTCAGACTCTTTGGCCTTGGTCAGGAATATAGAACCACAGAAAAATGATCAGCCAGAGGGAGGGGGAAAGGTTTTCAGGAACTACTATAAAGGACACAATGACAAAACCGAAGGGGTGATTGGAAGCTAGGGAATAAGGTGGTTTGGCTGGGGTAGGCAAGATGAGTGAAGAAATATAGACAGCTGAATTGAACAACAATAAAGTAATTTAAGTAGTTTATAAAGTGGTGTAGTTTATGTGTGGAAATAAGTAAATAATATAAACATTTTTTTTAAAAAGGAAACCATCAAAAAAGAATCCACAGAAACCCTACCTGATCTAATAAGTGGATTTGACAAAAAAGCAGGATATGCAGTCAATATAATAAAATCAAAGGAAATTTTGTACATCAACAGCAAATTGTCAGGTACAGAAACTGCAAAAGAAATCTCACTGGCTCTGACCAGAAAATAAAGTGCCTAGAAATAAGCTTAGCCAAGCCAGTAAAAAAATCTGAACTCAGAAAACTACTCATGATGGAAGGAGGAAGTTGAGGAAGACACAAATTTTTGGTAGCATGTAGAATGGGAAGAAACAACACGGTCATAAGTTTTTAGTACTCAAAGCAATTGAGAGATTCAATGCAATCCCTATTCAAATATCAATGATATATCTCACAGATATATAACTGATATTTCAGAAAGTCATAAGGAACCATAAGTGACCCCAAATAGCCACAGCATCTTTGACCGTCAACTTTCTGTGGCACGAGGTGTAGTTTCTCCTCTTTCATTTCTGGTTGTGTTTATTTGTAGCCTCTCTCTTTTTTTCTTGATGGGGCTGTTGAAAGGCCTGTTGGTGTAGTTTATGTGTGGAAATAATTAGCTCCTGGGTTGATTAATTGTTCAAATTGTGCTTTTTTTCTCTGTGTCATTTCAGTCTGCTCTGATCTTGGTTATTTCCTCCCTTCTATGTTGTCTGGGCTGTGTTTCTTGTTTTCTTCCGGTTCTGGTAGGTATAGGGTGAAACTCTTTATTTCCAAAGCTTCTATCCCTTTTCAGTAGCCCTGCACACCAATGAATTTCCCTCTCAGGACTGCATCAGCTGTGTGCCATAAACTACTGTTTGATTTGAGGTCATTTGAATTTGTTTCCAGAAACTTTTTTATCTCTTCCTTACCCTCATTGTTGACACACTCACTGCTATAGTACCTCTATGAGTTTGAGTGTTTCTGAGTTTTTTTTCAACTTTCAGTTCATTGTGGACAGAGAAAATATTTGATATGATTTCCATTTTCTGGAAATTGTTGAGGCTTGTTTTGTGTCCTGTCATGTGTTCTATCTT
Organism: Artibeus lituratus; assembly: GCA_038363175.2. Taxonomy (NCBI): domain Eukaryota; kingdom Metazoa; phylum Chordata; class Mammalia; order Chiroptera; family Phyllostomidae; genus Artibeus; species Artibeus lituratus. Next base: position 700,290 of record JBAWUR020000024.1, on the reverse strand, counting down.
TGAAAAATTTCTCTTTGTGTGTGAAATGAATGTGCATTTTGTGTTTCTGGGATGGAAGGTTCTCTATATATGCATTAAGTTCATTTGATGCAGGACAGTTTTCAATGCCAGAATACCATTGTTGATATTTTGTGTGGAAAATCTTTTCATTTCTTATGGTGACTTGTTTAATCCCCCACTATAACTGTGCTGCCATTAATATTGTTCTGGAAGTCCTCCAAGATTTCCATTTTATATTTAGTGCTCCCATGTTGGGTGTGTGTATGTGTACACTGCTTATGGCTTCTTGGCGCATTGCTTCCCATTGCATCCCTTCAGTACTATGTATTGACCTCCTGGTTCTCTATTTCTGCCCTTATTTTGGACGTCTATTCCATCTGACATGAGTGCTGATACCTGAGCCATTCTTTCTTGTCCATTTGCTTGAAATATTTTTTTCTAGCTCTCCCCTTTCAGTCTGTGTAGATCTTTGGTTCTGAGGTAGTTCTCTGGTTAGCAGCATATATGTGAGTCATGCTTTGAGCCTTCTTGTATATAGCAGATCTCTATTAGGCCTTCATTTTTATTTGAGAGCTCTGCTGAATGTAGGAGTCTCAGTTGCAGTATTTTGGTTTTCATTACTTGGTATAGTTCTTGTCTAACTTTTAATGCTATAGTAGAATTTCTGTTGATATGTCAGCAGCTAAGTTTCTTGTGGCTTCTTTGTATGTTGCTTCCTATTTCTCTCCCCTGCCTTGAAGATTCTCTCTTTGTCTTGGTTATTTTCCAATGTAATTATGTTTTTTTGAGTGGGCTGCCTAAGGTTCCTCTTGACTGGAAATATCCATGTTTCCTGGATTGTGTGATTATTACCCTTATCAAATTAGAAAAATTCCCCCCATTATTTTTGCAGATAGCCTTTCTTCCTCTTGCTCTCCTACTGTAGTATAATAGGAATAGGAGAGGAAAAAAAATTTTCTATTTCTCTTACCAAGGAATAGAAAGTCCTTTTGAAAAATCAGTGACAGAAAACTGTCCACATTTGATGAGAAAAAAAATGTCAGATAAATTCAGGAATCACTGAATATTCCAAATGAAGAGAAATTTAAAGAGGTCTACTACAACAAACATCATTATAAAAATGGCAAAATTTGAAGACAAAGAGAGAACCATAAAGAACATTAAAGGTAGCAAGAAAGAAAAAGGAAATACCAAACAAAGGAGCCCTGATAAGATGAGCAGACGATTTCTCATTGGAAACATTTCAACCCAGAAGAAAATTGCAAGAAATACTACACGTAATGAGAATCAGGGCCTGCAAACCAAATTACTCTATCCAGTAAGGCTGTCAATTAAAATAAGAAACTCAGTAAGAAGCTTCCCGGGTATAAGAAGTCTCAAAGAGCACACCTTTGCTTAACCAGTGCTGTAGGAGATGCTAAAGGGCCTCCAATAAAAGAAAAAAGGAAAAAGTGTGAGAGAGAAGTAAATAGACACACAAAAATGGCAAAAAAGTGTACTTATCAATAATAACCTTCAATGAAAATGGGTTAAATGCTCTTATCAAAAGAAATGGAGTAGCCCAATGGGTTCAAAATTATGTCCCACACATATACTGCCTAAAAGAAACCCAACCCAAAACAAAGAACTTAACAGATGAGAGGAAAGGGCTGGAAACAAATATAAGGAAATAGACAGGAAAAAATAGCTGGGTTAACAATAGTTACATCAGACAAAATATTTCAGAACACAGGCCATCAAGAAAGAACCTGTAGGACACTTCACAATTCTCAAGGGAAGAATCAATCAAGAAAAAATACATAATTTGATCTCCAAGATGTGTAAGGAACTCACACAATTGCACTGCAGAAGTAGACAACTCAATGAAGTAAGGGGCTAATGCATTGAACAGACAATTCCCCCAGGAGGACATAGAAATGGCCCACAGGCACATGAAAAGATGCTCAACATCACTAGCCATCAGAGAGACTGATGCAAAGTTAAACCACAGTGAGAGACAGCTTCACACAGTGAGAAGGGCCATGACAAATAAAGTTGCAAACAAGTGTTGGAAAGGAGGTGCAGAAAAGAGAATCCCAATATACTGTTGGGGGGAAGGCAGACTGGTGGAAAACAAGATGGAATTTACTCAGATAACTACAAATGGAACTGTCCATTGACCCAGCAATTCCGCTCAGCAGATTATATCCTAAGAATCCTGAAATCCCAATCTCAATAAGCCATGCACCCTAATATTCAGAGCAGTGCCATTACAATAGGCTAGATCAGAAAGCAAGAAAACAGCTTGTCAGAAATTGAGAGGATCCAAATACCATGACGAATATACACAATGGAATATGAATGAGCAGAAAGAAAGAAGCAGCTCCTACCCTCAGAGAGAGCATGCTTGGGTGGCACACCATTATGCTAAATGAAATAGGCCAGTTGGTGAGGGACAAATACCATAGGATCTCCCCTTTAACTGGAATCCAATCACTACACCAGGAAAGCAGGCAAAATATAAGCAAAACACTGAAACTGAGAACAATCTTACAGTCAACAGAGGGAAGTATGGAAGCCCAAAGGAAGAAGGGCTTTCAGGAATGACTACAAGGAACACATGGACAAAACCAATTTCGGATTGGAAATAAGAGATGGAATTTGTTTTGGCTACTGCGTGGGTGATGATGGGGGAGCAATGCAGTAATTCTTATAATTCTATTATCATTGTGGTTTTATCACAACATTGTAAGTCACCTGATGTCATTCACACCATAGACAAGGGTGCTTAGTTTTAAAAAATGTGAAATACTTGGTAGATTAAACTGACAACAAATTCCACTACTTAAAAAAAATATTTATTTGGTTTTCCAAGAGAGGAGAAGGGAGAGAGAAAGAGAGAGAAAAACGTGGATATGAGAGAGAAAGATCAATTGCTTGCCTCATACACTCCCTACCCCTGGACTGAAAATCAAAACTTGCAACCCAGGCATGTGGCCTGACTGGGAATCAAACTGGCAACCTTCGGCTTTGTGAGATGATGCTCACCCCACTGAACCACACCAGTCAGAGCAAAATTGTGTAACTTTTAAAACTAAAATCCACCAGCTTAAAAATGAAAGTCAACATTAAAACTGCCATTGAGGGCAACATATTTTTTCAAAAAAAATGGAAAATATAAAAAATAAAATAGATTTATTGGATAGAGTATTATTTTTTTATTCAAATTTAAAGTAACTATGGGTCAGACTAGCATTTTCTCTTCATCAAAGCTTGTGCATTTACTGAACAATGAGGCTATAGTTACTGGGATGGAATTCATCTATCCTCTTATCTCCACTATCCCCTGGAAATTTTTACCTTGCTCTCTCCAGTGACAATATAACCTTAAAGATTTGTAGAATATACACCTAGCATGGCATCAATCCTGCAATAAGCCTTTTTTCTGGTTTAAATTTTTATTGATTCCATCGTCTGAATTCTGCATGTCTCTGATGAACTCTTCATTAGTCACCCACTGACAGAGAAATGTGATAAATACACACTGCACTCATTAAATTGCCTACTCATCCCAAGTCCATTCTGTTTTCCCCCTTCATTCTCTACCTGGCACAACCCCTCTCCCCACATTCTCCCCCTTTAGTTCATGTCCATGTGTCATAAGTTCTTTAGCCTCTACATTTTCCAAAATACTCTTGCCCTCCCCCTATTTTTCTCCCCACTGTCTATGTTAATATTGTTTTTAATATATTGATTATGTCATTACAGTTATTCTACCCCCTCTTCATTCCCCTCCACCCTACACACCCCTCCTCTAATATCCCCCATTTAGTTTTTGTCCATGTGTCACAGTTCTTTAGATTCTACATTTTTCATACTATTCTTGCCCTCCCCTTGACTATTTTCTACCTGCCATCTGTACTACTTATTGTCTGTACTTTCTTCCTCTTTCTCCTCTTCCTGCTACCCTGTAGCTAACCCTCCATGTGATATTTATTTCTATGATTCTGCTCCTGATCTAACTGTCCTCTTAGTTCACTTTTGTTTTAGATGTGGTTGTTAATAGCTGTGAGTTTGTTGTCCTTTCACTGTTCATATTTTTTATCTTTTTTTTTCTTAGATAAGTTCCTTTTACATTTCATATAATAAGGGCTTGGTGATGATGAACTCCCTGAACTTTACCTTATTTGAGAAGCACCTTATATGCCCTTCCATTCTTAATTAAAGCTTTGCTGGATAGAGCAATCTTGGATGTAGATCTTTGAATTTCATTACTTGGAATTCTTTTTTCCAGCCCCTTCTTGCCTGTAAGGTCTCTTTTGAGAAATCCGCTGACAGTCTGATGGGAACTCCTTTGTAGGTGACTCTCCCCTTATCTCTTGATGCTTCTAGAATTCTCTCCTTCATTTTAATCTTGGCTAATGTAATTATGATGTGCCTTTATGTGTTCCTTCTTGAGTCCTACTTGTTTTGGACTCTCTGAGCTTCCTGGATATCTTGGAAGTTTATTTCCTTTGGCAGATTGGGGAAGTTCTCCTTTATTATTTGTTCAAATAACTTTCCCACTCATGGCTGTTTCTACTTATTTCCTTTACCTTCTCCCCTCTTCCCCTCACCCCACTCTCCTGTTGCTAACCCTCTATGTGATCTCCATTTCTATGGTTCCACTCCTGATCTAGCTGTCCTTTATTTTGCTTTTGTTTTAGGTGTGGTTGTTAATAACTGTGAGTTTGCTGTCCTTTCCCTGCTCATCTTTTTTATCTTCTCTTTTTTAGATAAGTTCCTTTAACATTTCATATAAGAAGGGCTTGGTTATGATGAACTCCTTGAACTTGATGGTATCTGATAAGCTTTTTTGACTATTTAATGGCCTTATTGTGTGGAGTACTTCTGCATGCTGTTAAGTTTAATTATTAAACCCTAAAAATTGTTTTTACACACTGGCAAACACATTTCATTTCTCTGGGCCTCAGTTTATCTGTGAAATGAAGGGGTTGGCTGGAATTTCCTCTAAGGAAATTTTCAAGTCTGACATGCTTTGGTTTCTTGATTTTTAGTATTCACATGTATTATGCAAAACATCCTTTGGTATCAAATATTCATTTGGATGAATGCATTTATTTGGATGATTCTCATTGTTTGGATTTATCCAAATTTTGCCTATGTGTGATCATTCAGTGAAAGTAAATACTACCAATGGGAGCACAGAACTGAAATAGAGTCACATAAAATGCACTAGCTTTCAACTTCAAATTGTTTGCACATTCCTGAGTTGACAAATTTGAGAAATATCCATAATATTAAATATGACCAGTCATCATATTTCACAGGGGTACAATGAACTACTTTTCCATACCGTGTTTTGAGGATATTTTCTAAGGATAATCAGAAATGTCAATGCTCATTCTAACATGCCACAGGTAATGAGAATATAACTCAATACATAGGCTGATTTTTCACTGTTCAGAATCTCAATGCTTTTTGACAATGAGAACACACTCATCCCCTAAAGGCATTGCACCCATCCCAGCACACTCTCGGGATAAGCACATATTCCTCAAAGAAATAGGCATGGCTGATTTGGTGTTTTAAACTCATATGTATCATATGGACAAGGAACGCAACAAAGCTTGCTCAAGCAATTGTTAATTTTTGAGACCTCTTGATAAATATCTATAAAAACATCATAAGTTTTGTTCATAACTTAGTATAACCATACACAACAATCACAACGACCTTTTTGTTTTTGTGTTCTTTATCCTAAATCATCAGGGGCAGAGCACAGTATACCATGCCCAATTCTCTACCTGTGACTGCAACCAATACATATTCATGATAAACCCTGAAAATGCATTTTATGTTAATTACACTTTTAAAAAGCGTAGGGTCATTCCCAACCCCAAATGACTCTTTTGCAATGTCACCAAGAAGCCCTAATCCTTGAAGACTCTGACACATAGAAGCATTATTTGCTTAGGCACACAACTCACCTGTGGGGTGTAACATTTCCATCTTATCAGTGGGATCAGTCATTATACCAATGAAGAGATGGTGTGATCCCCATGAAAATTAAAAATGTGTTTATTGGCTATTTAAACAAGTACATAACACAGAATAATTCCATCTCATTTAGGGGTTTTAGAATAAAATAATGTGTATCATGCTAGCAGTGGAAGGTGGCTGGATTCCAACAAGAAGCTGTTTATTTTTTCCCTGCCAGCTTGCTAAAGAGAAATGATATAGGATATGACACATTCTCACTTCATTATGGCCAATTCATAAAAATCCATTCAGTCCCTAGAGTCATATATTCATCTACCCACACAGTAACCATTGGGTGAAATGTTAAGACTATGGCCTGTTAGGGTTTCTCCATTTTTTGACAGTTGTGAGATTTTCACAACACCTTTACATTGCATCAGGGAACACTGGCAATTTCTTTCCTATAGTGAAAGAGCAAGAATTTTTTACCACAACTTCTATGTTGAAATAAATGTTTTGGGCATGAAAGTTCTTTTAACTTGTCCATACAAACATTGTGCTCCTGGGATAGAGGAAGTTTTGCTGTTGCAGGACATTGTATTTCTATCTATCTGCTCAGGTTGTTTTGTTGTTCACTCTGAGGAAACCACATTTTGCCTAGCAAGTGCCTAGATCAGCTCTGACCTAACAGAGACCTTTCAAGGCATCTACAGATGGGTGGATTGATCAGCTTATTCATTTTTTACCATGTCTTATGCATTCTGTAGACTTATTAGCATCCAGGGGAAAGTTAGTGGTGAATACCCACCAACTGAAGTCACTAATTGGTCCTTTCCACAGAGTTCTCAGTCATCTGCTGGGAAGGGCACTTTTGGCATGTGATGGGAAGAGATCAGGAGTGTTGCTGACATCTGGCAATGCAAAGGAGGCAATGTAGGACAGTCTCCTACAACCAAGTTTTGTCCTTTCCAAAGGATCAGTGGTGCTGAGGTAGACAGCCCTGCCTAAGAAAGGTGCTTACAGTACCAATTTACTGTGACCTGTGCCTACTGCATGAAAACAGTGTGTTTTTCCTCAATATTTATTGAGCATATGTATTATCCAAAAATATACTAAGTAATTTTCAAAAACAAGTTCACATAGAACCCTGACATCAAATCTGGAAGGAAGACCAAGTGAAAGAACGGCCTTCTTCACCAGATATCATATGTTTCACAGATTGTCTGGCTCAATCTAAGGCTTGTTATCTGACCTGTTCAAAATTCAAAGTATGGTAGAGTCACTTATTTTTATATGTACCAGTTATTTGAAAAAAAATAATGAAGGCTATTGAACCTTTCTCTAGAAACTGAACATATGCTCTGATCCATGCACTGGCTGATCATTGTCCCACAAAGCCAAAACTTACTGTTTTGATTCCTGGCCAGTCACATATCTGAATTGTAGGTTTGGTCTTTAGTTAGGGCACATATGAGAGACAAGCAATTGATGTTTTTTTTTTCTATTCTTCTTCCTCCCTATCCACCACTGTAAAAGCAATGAAAAAAATGTCCTCAGGTAAGTAAATGAAGGAAGGGAGGGAGGAAGGAAGAAAGAGAAAGAAGAAGGAAGAAAAGAGATAAAAGAAAGAAAAAGACATTTGAGAGTAATAAAAAATCGAAGAGAAGAAAAGAAAAGGAGAGGAAAATAAAAGAAAAGAAAAACAAAAGGAAAAAGGGAATGAGCTGGGAACAGTGCTATGTCTACAGGAAGTCCTTCTCTCTTTTGCTATTTTCTATTTATTGACCTGTTGTGCTCTTTTCAATGCTATGAGTAAAAAAGAAAGTCGAAGATCTTCCTGATCCCCATGACCTAGCTTTTCTGAAACCAGAAAAAGCACTAACACTTCCTCCATAGTCATTATTTCATTTATTACCAGTCAGGGATATGATTTTACTGATAATGAACATTATGCCAATTGGCCTGCGGAGGTTCTGGTTTTTGCAAGTTATCCAACTATCGCAGTTAATTCAATCTCATTTCACTCTTAATACTGTCACATTTCAGATGATGCATTTGGCTATACTTCTACTTATATGTACACTGAAAACTGGAGAAGCGTGGAAAATTAAGATGATGTTAGTATTCTCCAAAATGCCAGAGAGCTAAAGCGAAGAAACACAGTGCAATACATGGCTCTGTCGTCTGGGATTTTTAAAAATTATTTATTTACATATTTATTTAATTATTTTTGAAGTACAGTTTTCTGCCTTTTACTTCCTTCCCAACGCCCCCACTGGAATGTTTTATAGAGGTTGATACGCCCCTAACTCCACGCAAATGCTCCCGTAATGGAAACTTTAGATCAAACATGATGGTCTTGAGCCTCTTCCCTACTTTAAAAAAAGATTTTATTTATTAATGTTCAGAGAGAGGGGAATAAAGGGAGAAAGAGAGAGAACATCCATGTGTCTTTTTCTCTCATGCACCACCTACTGGTGACCTCGCCCACAACCTAGGCATGTGACATAGCTGGGAACTGAACTGGCCAACCTTTGATTTGCAGCCAGAGCTCAATCCACTAAACTACACTAGTCAAAACCCTCTTCCCTGCTTTTAAGAAGAACTGTACTTAAGAGCAAGTGAGGGTTCTGAAAACATGACTAGCGTCTATGAATCATCTTTCTTTTCCACTAATATAGTATATTATATTTACTCCTGTACACAGAGACCCTGAATAAAGAATATTTAAAACCATTAGTACTTTACCATCACGTAAAAATTATCCACTAAACACATATAGGACCGTTGGTAATAAGGCCACTCATTCTCTTTCCCAGAATGACAGCCCACAATCCTCTTAATTTCCCTCAGAGAATTTGCTTTGAATCCCTTTAATCATTTCTGTTGTTTTCCTTTGGGCATCTTCATACAACTTGCTTCAGCTGCACAGCCCCAAAATTGACTCCCAGTTCCTCTAAATATCTGAGCAAAGCGCAGATACAGCAAGAATTAACTTGTTATTCATAGCACAAAAGGAAATGAGGCCAGCATTTCAAAGGTTCTTGCTATTTCATCTTGGTGGGGAAGGTAGAATAAAGGACACACACATTTTATTCATTGGGAGAAATAGAAGACGTTGGTCTTGGGGCTTCCAAATTCATCACGAAAATTACTTGTTCACCTAAACATTTTTAGGTGAACAACCTAGAAAATGGCTCCATGATTCCTGTCTCTTAGCAGCAGCACCTGTACATCATCCTCTGCTTCTGAGTGTGGTCAGGATCTGTTACAGATCTCAGCCTTCAGAATATGGCTAAAGGAGTTGGAGGACCTTGCATTTTTTTTTATGCTCACCCGAGGACATTTTTGTTATTGCTATTTAGAGATGATGGGAGGGAGAGAGGAAGGCAGGGAAAATACATCGATGTGAAAGAAACACATTCATTGGCTGCCTTGCACATGCACCAGACTACTGGGAACAAAATGGGGGGAGGGGTGTGTGTCCTGACCTGGAATTGAACCTGCCACCCTTAGAAGGTTCAGGATGACACTCCAACAAAATAAAACATACCAGGCAGGAAGATGACTTGGCACTTTTGTGATAACTTAAGTGACATAGTATTCTGCTTTTCTAGCAGACTTTTTGTAGAGTTTATCTCCCGTACTGAGTTTGGAAAAATAACCATTTTAAGAGGCTTACATGGAATAGACCCTAGGATCTGAGGGTGCCTTCAAGCCAAATGCCAAGGAAATGACATATGGCAACAGCTGCGAGGAAATGGCATATGAAAAAAAACTGTGTAGGCTTGGAAACATACTGTGGCAATATCTAAAATCTACATTGTGTCTCTACAAATTTGCCTTGTGAAGATATTTTCTATACATCCTACAGATAGAATATTAGGCTTTTTTTTCTGTGCAGCTTCTTTTACTCTGAATGTGCATAATGTTTCAAGATTCATCCAGGTGGCAGTGTGTATCATTACTTCATTGTTTTGTACTGGGAAATGGCATTCCATGAAAAGGTTGATGGACATATTGATTGTTTCCACCTTTTAACTTTTACAAATAATGCTATTATAAACATGTCAGTATAGATCTTTTCTTGATTGCTTGTTTACAATGACTTTGGATATATATCTTCAAGAGTAAAATTGATGGGCCATAAACAAATTCTCTAATTTAGAAATCTTTAGAGAAGGGAAGTTGAAAGTGAGGTAGGAGGGAGTGGATTCCACCTACCCCTACACAGGGGAGAAAAACTTAGGGTCTGAAGCAGGGTTCCTGGGAGAGAGCCAAGTCAATCGTTCCCTCCCCTTCCAAACAAGGATTGAACAGGCCTGAGAGAGAGAGAGAGAAAGAGAGAGAGAGAGAGAGAGAGAGAGAGAGAGAGAGAGAGAGAGAGAGAGAGAAACCTGACTATTTGAAGTTGCACACAGGGGAATAAGAATGAAGTGGCAAACACACAGGGGCTGTAAGTACCCACAGAGTTCATGGACACTGGCTGGGGAGAGTTGAGAGTTGGGTCTAAATGAACCCTGACCCTGATAGTTTCCAGTCTGGTTGGAGAATTGGGCTGTGTGTAAGGCCAGGTAAGAAATGATCACATTTCTCTTCTGCAAGCTAGAAGACTCCACTGGTAAGCGATACAGGAAATGTATGTCAACTCACTGTCTTCCCAAATAACACAAGTTGTAACAAAACTAGGTGAAACCAAGTTCATCTTAGAAAATAATACAGTCTTCAGAAATACCACAGTATTTCATCAGGCCACAGCAAAGAGGAGATTCAGGAAGTTCACTTAGCAATATATGGTGGTAGACAGAAATATATGTGATTTCTTTCTTATTATCAATGTCTTATTTTTGTAGTTATTGTCTCTAAAGTTAATGGATACTTCTATTTATTCTAATACAAGTCAATTAAGAATGTATGCCAAGACTTCCACCTAGATGGAGGTGTAGGTGGAAGCACTGCACCCTCTCACACAACCAAGTTTAAAAACAACAAAGTTTTAGCAACAAAAATGCAGCCAAACCACATAAAATTGAACTACATGAAAGTCTGACAACAACAAACACTTCAGCCAAGAGCGGCAGAGCCAGCAGCAGAGTGGGGTCTGGCAGCAAAGATCCACCGGACTGACCTGGGCGTGTGACCCAGGTGCACCAGCAGCTGTGGGCAGATCCCAGGTGTGGAGCAGCAGGGGGTAAATCCACTGAGGGCACAAGGCAGTGGACACACTCAGGGCTCACCACGGTCACAAATTCCAGCCCAGATAAACCAGTGAAGGAGCAAGTGGTGAGACAGACCGTGCAGGACTCTGTGGTGGAAAGTGGCAGAGGGGACTGCCATTGTCTTTCTCTGACCCCTCCACCACATACAGCATCACAAACAAGCGACCTGGGTGGCCTCTCTCTGACCCACCCCCACATACAGTGTCACAAACGAGCGACCTAGGTGGCCCCACCTTTTGAACACCTCCTCATACGTAATAGGCATGAACAGATCAGAATATGGCTCAAGAACTACTCAGAGCCCCAGAGCCAATAAATATAAGTGATAAAGAAATAGCCAAACTTTCAGATGCACAGTTCAAACCACTGGTGATCAGAATGCTCACAGAACTGGTTGATTATAGTCACAAATTAGAGGAACATATGAAGGCTAAACTAATTGAAATAAAGGGAAATGCACAGGAAACCAATAGTAATGGAAAGGAGACTGGGACTCAAATCAAAAGAGTGGACCAGAAAGAGGAAAAAAATGACCAAACAGAAAAGGATGAAGAAACAAGAATTCAGAACAAATGAGGAGAGGCTTAGGAACATCCAGGACATTTTTAAATGTTCCAACATCTGAATTATAGGGGTACCAGAAAAGGGAGAGGTGCAGCCTCCAATGGAAAACTTATTTGAAAAAATAACAAAGGAGAATTTTCCCAGTCTGGCAAAGGAAATAGACTTCCAGGAATTCAAGGAAGCTTAGAGAGTCCCAAAGAAGTTGGACTCAAGAAGGAACACATAAAGGCACATCGTAATTACATTAGCCAAGATTAAAATGAAGAAGAGAATTCTAGAAGCATCAACAGATAATGGGTACAGTCACCTACAAAGGACTTCCCATCAGACTGTCAGCGGATTTCGCCAAAGAGACCTTACAGGAAAGAAGGGGCTGGGAAAGAACTATTCCAAGTCATGAAATCCAAAGACCTACATCCAAGATTGATCTATCCAGCAAAGCTTTTATTTAGAATGGAAGGACAAATAAAGTGCTTCTCAGATAAGACCAAATTCAAGAAGTTCATCATCACTCAGCCCTTATTATAAGAAATGTTAAAGGGAATTACCTAAGAAAAAGAAGATAAAAAAGATGAACAGTGAAAGGGCAGCAAACTCACAGTTATTAACAACCACACCTAAAACAAAAACAAACTAAGTGGACAGCTAGATCAGGAGCAGAACCATAGAAATGAAGATCACATGGAGGGTTAGCAACTGGGGAGTGAAAGAAGGAGAAGGGGGGAGAAGGTACAGAAAATAAGTAGCAGAGACAGTAGGTAGAAAATAGACAAGGGGAGGGCAAGAATAGCATGGGAAATATAGAATCTAAAGAACTTGAGACACATGGTCATAAACTAAAGGGGAGGAATGGTGGGAGAGGGGTGTGCAGGGTGAAGGTAAATGAAGGAGGGAAATAGAACTGTAATGGCATAATCAATAAAATATACTAAAAAATAATGTATGCCAATACTAAATACCTTTGGCTAGCTGTTTATTTAAAAGATCCTTTAAAATAATATTCCACAGAGAGAAATACATAATATTTGTTAACCTGGCAATGGTAATATTGATAATAACACTAATGCTCATGGTCTGCAAATACTGTGTCCAATAACATCTGAATAATGATGCATGCATAATTTCATTTCCAACTGCTATCAAATCTATGCAAGAGTATCATTTCATGAGGACCAGAGACATTAGGTAGCTTGGTCACTTTTGCTCAGCTTGTTAGTGATCCAAATTCAGATCAATTTTCTTCCACACTCTAGAGCTCTACAATAAACAAGCACAGAAATATGTGAGAAAATCTAATAGATGCATTTTTTCGAAACATAAAAATCAGATACACTCATGTATTTTTTTCCATTTAGGGGACTTTGATTATAGAAGATAGAAGACCATCAAGAAATCACTGGGTATGCTCTTGGGAGATGAAATCAAGCAAATTTAAAATTTCTCCTGGGTCAAGTGCTGCTCAAACAATCATCATGCTAGGCATAGTTGTGAAACCTCTAAAACCAAAATGGGTGCACAGTATGTACTATTAACAGAAGCATAAGTTTTACATACTCCTGATGATAACAAGCAAGGTATTTCTAATGGTCTGATTCTGTCACAGTTGCTGTGGAGAGTTCTTTTTCGCTGACTTTTTAGCTGTTAAAACTGAAATTGCCTGGACTGCCTTGTGTGTTATTTTGAATCAGTCCTTCCCATATGATCAGAGCTCTTATTTGTGGTGTTAGTGAGGACTGCCAACCAGTGTTCAAACTGATTTGAAGAAAGTTGCTATTGTGAATTTTTGTGACTACAACTTTAAAATACTATACTTCCATTTGAACACAGTTAACAACCAAGGTATATTATTTAGCCCTGGCCAGTGAGGCTCTGTTGATTAGACTTCGTCCCACAAAGCAAAGTGTCACCAGTTTTATTCCAGGTCATGGCATATACCAGTGCGGAGAGATTAGTCCTTGGTCAGGAACCCTACAGGAGCCAGCCCATTGATATTTCTCCTTCACATCAATGTCCCTCCTCATTTCTTTCTCCCTCTCTTTCTCCCTCCCCCCTTCTTCTAAAATGAATAAACAGAAAACATTAAAAAATGAAAATAAAAGGGTATAAACTCTGGAGCAAACACACTGCCAGGATTCAAGTTCTGGGTTTATTTCTTACTGTGCAATTGCAGAAAAAATTATTTAATTCCTTGGTACTTCTTTTTATTTCATATACTAACCTTACCTCACAAGGTTGCTAAAAATGGTAAATTTCTTTTTATTTAGAAAGAGAAGGGGAGAAGATAAGAGAAAAGAGAGGGAGAGAAATATCCATGTGAGATTGAAACATCAATCATCTGCACACCACCAACTGGAAAACAAACTGTCAACTCAGGCACATGCCCTGAGTGGAATCGGGCACCCAACCCAGTGAGCCACACTGGCCAAGGAGAGAAATTATGAAATTACTTTTTTAAAAAGAGGTTTTAGAGAGAGGGGAAGGGAAAGAGAAAGAGAAGAAGAGAAATATTAATGTGTAGTTTCCTCTCGTGCACCCCCTATTAAAGATCTGGCCAAAACCCAGGCATATGCCCTGACTTGGAATTGAACCTGAGACCCTTTGGTGCACAAGCCAGTGCTAAATCCACTGAGCCACTCCAGTCAGGGTTAAAAAATAGTACAATTCTTAAAGCAGTTCATGGCATGTTGTGAGTGTTCAATGAGTGTTGCTGGTTTGTATTGATTTTGTAGAACAAAGAACCACTTCAGCATGGGAAAGAGCACAAATTGTTACAGGAGCCTCACCTGAGAGGTGTTTCCACATACTTTGGAATTGAAAGAAATTGACTCATTTTTTTCTCAAGACAGAAGTTAAACACTAAAACCTGTATTCACAGCTTGATGCAAATGTGTCTGGAGCATTACTAAGCTTGCTTAACACACATTGCCTCATTGAATTGCAAAAATATTGCCTAGAGGATCATGACTACTATTATTCTCATTCTCCAGGTGAAGAACCTGAGGTTCAAGGAAAATAATTAAAAATTGCCTACCCTGGCTGCTGTGGCTCAATGGACTGAGTGCCAACCTGCAAACCAAAGGGTCGCTGGTTGAATTCCCGGTCAGGGCACATGCCTGGGTTGTTGGCCAGGTGTAGAGTAGGAGGTGCATGAGAAGCAACCACACACTGATGTTTCTTCCTCTCTTTTTTTTTCACTTCCTCTCTCTCTAGAAATAAATGAATAGAATGTTTTTGCTTGGCTAAAGTCAGGTATTATAAATGGCAGAAAGAGAGATATAGAAATGCATAAGTTTGCCCTAGGAACTACTTGGCATTGAAAGTAGCTCATGATATCATCAGTATGTCCTCCTACTATAAACTGAAACATTAAATGGCTGTTGTCCTCCCTTCTTTTTCTGTGCCTTCTAACTCTTAGTGAAGTGCCAACATGGATCACAGTTTTTTTGTTTTTTCAGGTAGTAAAGGCTTAAGCAATTTTATTTCATACTGTTAAAGTAGAAATCTCTTTAGGCCTTGGATGAAAATAAACTGTCAAAAGATACCATGTATTTCCTGGAAATCAGAGTAGAACTTTAGTGGAGAAATTGAAGTTCCTTACCAAATGTATTTTCTCAGCCACAACTTCCAGAAAAACCTACTGGAGATTTTTAATACATTATTCAACTACAAAAATATTTGACTGCAATTTTTTCTCTTCTACTTCTTTTTTTTTTGTTCCCTTCCTTAAATGTGCTGTCTTGGGATGATTAGTTGTTTAACATAATTTTGCTACTAGATCTACAGTATATATGTGAGCATAGTATTGTTGTAAGCAGAAATGGCTCTTGAAAGTTCCTCCTCGGGATCACAATACCTGATATCAAACTGTATTACAAAGCCACTGTAATCAAAACAGCCTGGTACTGGCATAAAAACAGGCACATAGACCAATGGAACAGAACAGAGAGCCCAGAAATCAACCCAACTCTCTACAGTCAATTAATATTCGACAAAGGGGGCAGTAACATAAAATGGAGTAAAGATAGCCTCTTCAGCAAATGGTGTTGGGAGAACTGGACAGCTACGTGCAAAAAAATGAAACTTGAGCACCAACTTACACCATACACCAAAATAAATTCAAGGTGGATAAAAGACTTAAATATAAGCCATGACACCATTAAAGTCCTAGAGGAGAACATTGGCAAGAAAATCTCAGATATTCCACGCAGCAACATTTTTACGGATATGTGCCCTAGAGCAAGGAATATAAAGGAAAGAATAAACAAATGGGATCTCATCAAAATAAAAAGCTTCTGCATGGCTAAAGAAAACAGTATTAAATTAAAAAGACAACCAACTGTATGGGAAAACATATTTGCCAATGATACCTCAGACAAAGGTTTAATCTCCAAAATATACAAAGAACTTACACGACTCCACTCTAGGAAGACATCGAACCCAATTAAAAAATGGGAAAAGGACTTGAACAGACACTTCTCTAAAGAGGACATACAGAATATCCAGAGACACATGAAGAGATGCTCAATATCGTTAGCTATCAGAGAGATGCAAATTAAAACCACAATGAGATACCACTTTACACCAGTCAGGATGGCTATCATAAACAAAGCAACAAACAACAAATGTTGGAGAGGTTGTGGGGAAAAGGGGTCCTTAGTTCACTGTTGGTGGGATTGTAGACTGGTACAACCATTATGGAAAACAGTATGGAATTTTCTCAGAAAAATAAAAATTGACCTGCCTTTTGACCCAGCAATTCCACTGCTAGGATTATACCCCAAGAATCCTAAAACATCAATTTCAAAGAACCTATGCACCACAATGTTCATAGCAGCACAATTTACAATAGCCAAGAGTTGGAAGCAACCTAGGTGCCCATCAGTAAATGAATGGATCCAAAAATTGTGGTACATATACACCATGGAATTTTATGCAGCAGAGAGAAAGAAGGAGCTACTACCTTTCGCAACAACATGGATGGAACTGGAAAGCATTATGCTGAGTGAAATAGGCCAGGCATTGAAGGACAAATACCATATGATCTCACCTTTGACAGGAAGCTAAAGAATAAAACAAACAAGCAAACAGAATAAAAACAAAGACGCTGAAATAGAGAACAAGTGGGCAGAGACCAGAGGGGAGAGGGAAGGGAACTTAAGGGGAAAAAGGGGGAGGGATTTTGAGGAACAAGTATGAAAGACACAGAGATGAGGACTGGGGGGGGGGGGGAATGGGAGGGAGGGGGGAGACCGGGTGGGGGGGGGGGAGGGGAAAAAAAAAATAATGTACTTGAAAAGTAACTAAATAAAATTAAAAAAAAAAAAAAAAAAAAAAAAAAAGAAAGTTCCTCCTCAAAGCCTCCGCTCTAGGTCCTTTTTTTTGAAGGAGTTATTTATTTTTAGAGAGAGAAGAGGGTCAAAGAGAAGGAGAGGAACATCCATGTATGGTTGTCTGTAGTGCTCTACCTGCTGGGAACTTGCCCACAACTCATGGATGTGCCCTGACTGGGAATTCAACCCGTGACCCTTGGGTTCACAGATCAGTGCTCAATCCACTGAGCCACACTCCCAGGGCCCTTTGTTTTTATACTTTTTCCTTCTTCCTTTTTTTTTTATGGAACCATCAATTTATTAGTCATTTTAATGTAAAACCTCAGAACAATTTCATTTCTTTTGTTTTAATGTCATGCACTTCAGTAAATCAGTTTCCAGACCCTATAGTTTGTACAACCTTAAAATTTTTCTATACCTCTTGAGTGCAATATTGCTTCAACTTGCCTCCTAGCTCTTCAATTGGAGTCCCTTTTTTTGTAATCGACTTTACTCATTACTTGCATGTTTATTGTTCCAAATACACTTTAGAAATGTCTCTCTACTTTCATAAACAAAGTGAACAGTTTAAAGGCTTCCCATATTTTCCCCAATCAAAATAAACGTCAAATTCTGGCATTTGAAATGTAGCACTAAGTAGTTCTGATGCACTTTAAACAATAGAGATTATATAAATGTCTTTTTTTTAAATTTTTTTTTAATTTTATTTAGTTATTTTTCAAGTACAGTTTTTTGTCTATTTTTCCCATCCCAGCCTCCCCCGCCCCTTGCTCCCCACCTCCCTCCCATTTCCACCCCCCCCTTACTTCTCGTCCCTGTGTCCTTCCTATTTGTTCCTCCAAATCCCTCCCCCTTTTTCCCCTTAAATTCCCTTCCTTCTCCCCTCTGGTCACTGTCCCCTTGTTCTCTATTTCAGTGTCTTTGAAAAATATGGAACGCTTCACGAATTTGCGTGTCATCCTTGCGCAGGGGCCATGCTAATCTTCTCTGTATCGTTCCAATTTTAGTATATGTGCTGCCGAAGCGAGCACATATAAATGTCTTGATTAAATCTCTTAAATCCCTACAAGCCTTGAGTCCATTATGTTGCTGAGCATTCGTGGTGATTTTACTTCAGCAGATGTTCTTCTTTGTATGAAATGTCCCTCGCTATTTCTACATGTCTATTACCAATGCCTCCTGAAAATTTCACCAAAAGTGAAACTTCTACCACAAAAATTTTCCCCTAACTGGGTATGGTCTATCTATTTTCTGTATCTTAATAGTACATATATGCGTACTGTTTGTGTGGAGTTTAGTGTACTCATTCTACTTTGTGATAGTGATTTTTATATTTACATTCTTTTCACTAAGTTTTCAGAATATATTTGATGTATCAGATAAGTCTCAAACATTAAATGAAGAGGATAAAGTTCTGATAACATTAATTTATACAAATTATGCAGAGATAATTCTGTAACACTTTGATATTTACTTTATATCTGACTATACAAACACTTGTATTTTTAAAGATTAACCAGTAAAGTTTATAAACTGTCATGATTTCTGATTTCATATAATATTCCAAGTACAGCATCGGCTGGTGTGGCTCAGTGGACTGAGCAACAGACTATGAAGGGCAGGGTTGCTGGTTTGATACCCAGGCACGGCACAAGCCTGGGTTGCTGGCCAGTCACCAGTAGAAAGCATGTGAGGAGGAACCACACAATTGATGTAAAAAAAGTATATATATATATATATATTCTAAGTACAAATGTAATATATTGAACTTTTAATTAATATGCATCAACAAATGCCAACCAATGTCATTTAATTTAGAGCTTAGTAAATTTTTAATATGAGTTTCATCAAAGGTTTTATTAAGGTGTTTCCCCAATAAAAATATACAGAGTTTGTTATAAAATGTGAAAGAATGGTAGCTAACATGTATGCAATACAGTTCGCTCTATTATGAAATTACCTGAAAAAAAAAAGTAGAAGACAAAAATGACCAAGAAAAGAAGAAAAAAAACAAACTCACCACTAGGGCCTGGATGGGTGGCCCAGTCTCCATGCACCAAGGTTACAGGTTCAATCCCTGCTCAGGGCACATTCAAGAAGCAATCAATGAATGTATGAAAAGTGGAACAAGAATTTGATCTCCCTCTCTGTGTGTCTCTCTTCCCCAGTAAATAAAAAATCATAAAATACCATTAAGTTCTAGAGAAAATTCTACAACTCTAAATGACATATTGCCCTGATCAGAATAGATTTCAGACTGCTAACTATACCACTCAGCTACTGTCCTCAGTATTTACTTGAGAATATCATTCCTGCTAAAAAAACTGCTCAAATTAAATCCAGTGTCTCTGCTGACAAATTATTTTGAATGTGGGATTATAACTTGAGCCCACAATGTGTGTGGAAGCCATGTCTGTGGTCTTGTCACTGCAAAGGCAATCAGCAGGCTCTCCTCAGGAGTTGAAGTGGACTTAGTTTTCCTGGCTTTTCAAGCTGTGTTTAGTTACCAGTCTCCTGTCTGATCATTTTTCCATGGTTTTAAATTCCTGACCAAGGCCAAAGAGTCTGAAGGAGTATATTTTATGCTACTTAAAGAAAACATGAATTTTAATCAGAAACAAGAATCCCAGCCCCTCTGAAAGGATGATACTGCAGTAACCCTGCAGAAAACTGTAGCTCAGTCACTTCAAAAGGCTGTTTCAATTCAATTCAATGAATGATTTTAAACAAATAAATAAAATTGAGCTGACAAAATTCACTAAAGATCTGTCTGAGGTTGTTATGTTAACTAAGTACCTCATTTAGCACATAGGTATCATCAATAGTATATTTATTCTTCTTAAAGAAATGAGGCTTCTTGGGTAGGTCATGTGTGCCAACATTGTTTTAGTTTTAAATTTGGCTGCAACACAGAAACTCATTCATGAGAAAATATAATTGACAACTAAAATGGTTGATGCTATTTGTGAACTGTATTGCTCTCTTGTTGTATTTAAGGGTTCTTTAGCTTTCATGTTCTTATAAAAGGATAGCTGTAAAGTTGAATTAAGTGCATCTGGGCCTTGGAAGATAAAGGGAGGAGAATACCACTCTAGGAGTCATATGTACATCATAGAACCTTACAGTGCAGTTGCTGCAGACTAAGCAATGTGCTGCAGATGTGCATACCATTTTGTCCTGTGGAATAAATCAGTGTAAGCTGTACAGTGATTCATGACATCTAAAGTTTGGAGGGAAAGAGCATGAAAGGTTTTCACACTATTTGAATCATTGGATTTTCCACCAGTCACTGCAGGCTCTTTTCTTTATGGTGATTAAATTTAGAAAATATCAAAATGAAATAACTTACATAAACTTTATCTTGGGGCTAATGAGAGCTAAAGAAAATGAATGCATATAAGTTACCTCAATTTTATTAACCAAACATAGATTATTTACATATGAACATATAGCTTTATTTAGCTCAAAACATACTGTAGTAAAAAATGAATATTTTTTCTAACTACATACAAAATTAATAAATAACAGGTACTTATTTATTTTAGAGAAATTACCTAGTCTGAGAGTTCTTGCCAAGCGGAAGTGTATGTAAAAACCCTTTGCTTCCTCCCACAACTGAAAGGAGGATAACAACCAATCAAGGATCAATAAATGACCAGAAGCACCAGAAAATCACATTGCATGGAACCCTGACACTACCAAGGAATTAAAGAAAAAAATCAATCAGGACAACAAAACTGATAAGGCAAGGTGGTAAAATGTATGGCCTGGGTGGGTGAGAAAATTCAGGAAGAGGCAGCTGACAGGGTGGGCAAGACTGACTTAAGGGGAAACTGAGACTCAAATTTAAGAGTGGACCATGGCCCCTGCCACAGGTGAGAGAAACTCCCAGTCTCACAGTAGAGTCCACTGGCACGTGTTCTCGGGACAAGCTGTTGAGCTCTACTATTCCATCTCTGGCCCCTCCTCAACAGGCAGCACTCCAGTGCAACATAAAGGGTTTACCTGCCCTGGTGAATACCTAAGCCTCCACCTCCTCACAACTTCTTGGTTTGCCAAGACAAAGGAAAATGGCCCAAGTGAAAGAACAGAGCTAAACCTTGGAAAGAGAGCTAGTAGATGAGGACATAGCCAACCTATCTGATGAAGAACTGAAAGCCCTGGTAGTACAAATAATCACTGATCTGATTGAGCTTGGTGGAAAGTGAAAAAGCAAATAAAAGATACTCAAAATGAAATAAAACAAAATAATAAGGGAACCAAGAGTGACAGAAAGGATCCAGGACCCCAAGCAACAATTTGAAGTAAAGGAAAAAATAAACATACAAATGGAACAGAAGGAAGAAAATGAGAATTCAAGAAAGTGAGGAGAGTTGTACAAACCTCTGGCACACCCTGAAACATTCCAACATCCAAATCATAGGGGGGCCTGAAGGAGAAAAAATAACAGCAAGGAATCAGAAACTTATTTGAGTAAATAATGAAGGAAAACTTCCCCAATCTGGCGAAGGAAATAGACTTCCAGGAAATCCAGGAAGATCAGAGAGTCCCATAGAGATTGAATCCAAAGAGGAACACACCAAGGCACATCATTATTAAGTTACCCAAGTTTAAAGACAAACAGAGAATCTTAAAAGCAGCAAGAGGAAAAATGAGAGTTGCATACAAAGAAGTTCCCATAAGACTACCTGCTGATTCCTCAAAAGAAACCTTATGGGCAAGGAGCCTGGATAGATGTATTCTATGCCACAAAAGGCCAAAAACTACATCCAGGATGACTCTTCCCAGCAAAGCTATCATTTAGAATGGAAGAGCAGTTCCAGTGCTTTCCAGATAAAGTCAAGTTCAAGGAGTTCATCATCCCCAAGCCCTTATTATATGAAATGGAAAAGGGACTTATCTAAAGAAAAGAAAAAGATAAAAATATGAACTGTTAAATGACAACAAACTTACAATTATCAACAAAAAAACCTAAAGGAAAAATAATGGACTTGAAAAATAACTAAATATAATAAAAAATAAATTCAAGGTCTATAAAAGGCTTAAATATAAGCTGTGACACAATTAAAGTCCTAGAAGAGAACATAGGCAGGGAAATCTCAGATATTTCACGCAGTGACATTTTTACTGATATGTCTCCTAAACCAAGGGACAGAAAAGAAAGAATAAACAAATGGGACAACATCAAAATAAAAAGCTTCTGCACAGCTTAAAAAACAGTATTAAAATAAAAAGAAAACCAATTGTATGAGAAAACATATTTGCCAATGATACCTTAGACAAGGGTTTAATCTCCAAAATATACAAAGAATTTACACGACTCCACTCTAAGAAGACAAGCAACCCAATTAAAAAGTGGGAAAAGGAAGTGAACAGACACTTCTCCAAGAAGGACATACAAAGGATCAATAGACACATGAAAAAATGGTCAATATTGCTAGCCATCAGAGAGATTCAAATTAAAACCACAATGAGATACCACTTTACACCAGTCAGAATGGCCATCATAAGCAAAGCAACAAGCAACAAGTGTTGGAGAGTTTGGGGAGGAAAGGGGAACCTAGTTCACTGTTGGTAGGATTGCAACCTGGTAAAACCACTATGGAAAACACTATGAAATTTTCTCAGGAAACTAAAAATAGATCTGACTTTTGAACCAGCAATTCCAATGCTAGGATTATATTCTAAGAACCCTGTAACGCCAATCAAAAAGAACCTATGCACCCCAATGTTCACAGCAGCACAATTTAGTCAAGTGTTGGAAGCAACCTAGGATCCCAGTAGTGAATGAATGGGTCCAAAAACTATGAAACATTTACACAATGGAATTCTATGCATCAGAAAGAAAGAAGGAGCTCCTACCCTTTGCAAAAGCATATATGGAACTGGGAAGCATTCTTCTAAATGAAATAAGTTGGGCAGTAGAAGAAAAATACCATATGACCTCACCTTAACAGGAACCTAAACAACAAAATAATCAAACAAGCAAAATGTAACCAAGGAAACAAATAGAGAGTAGGCTGACCAGAGGGGAGAGAAGAGAAAATTTCAGGGGAAAAGGGGAAGGATTTATAGGAACAATTATAAAGGACATGTGGAAAAAAAAACTACACAGGGTGAAAATGGGAGGGGGTGTGGAGGGCTGGGGGGTTGGCTGGGATAGGAGTAAAAGGCAGAAAAGCGTACTCAAAAGACAACAAAATTTTTAAAAAAGAAGAAGAAAAAAAGAAAAACAATGGAAACAAAAACTTAGCAAACAACTAGAACAGGAACAGAATCACAGAAATGTAGATCCCATGGAGGGATTTCAGTGGGGAGGGGAAGAAAGGAATAGCAAAGAAAGGTACAAAAAAGAAGAAGCAAAATTAGTGGGCATGAAATAGATGGGGAGAGATAAAAATGGTAAAGGAAACAGAGAGCTCAAAGAACTTTTATTTCCAGACCATGGATAGCCCAGGGACATGAACTAAGTGGAGAAAACTGGTGAGTTAAAGAGAGGATACAGGGGGCAAATTGGCAAAAGAGTAATTGCATAGTCAATAAAAAATGCTTAAAAATAGAATGGAAAATGTAAAAAAAAAATTACACGACCTTTAAATTTTTTTATTTTTAAATTACATTTTAGAATCAATATTATTTTTAGTTTCATGTGTATACCATAGTGGTTAGACAACCATACACTTTACAAAGCAATTCTTCCAATATTTCTTGCACCCACCAGTATTATTGGATATATTTCCTATGCTGTATGTACTTCACCCCAAAACACCTGATCTTCATGTCACCAAATTTCTGGAAACATCATTTTGTATTTACATGACTTATGAATAAACAACATCAATGTTGGCTTTGGACAAAAATGAATTTGAAAATAGGTTGATGTTCATTGATTTGAACTAAAATTCTATTACAAGTGCCAAATTCAGCTAAATGTAAGAGTAGCTGTAGATTGTATTGGTATAGTCCTTGCAGTCCTATTTAAAGAAAACATTGAATTTATACAAATAAATTAATCAACCACCTACCACAAAATTAAGTGTTCCATATTTATTCATCATAATTTTTAGAAGCAGATTAAATGCCAGAATAAAACTCATTTAAGTCAAAACTCTCTGCAAAAATTAAAGACTTTAGTGTGCTTATATTTATTTAGTGCACAAATGCAAATTAAACACTATAGGTGATACAACTTTATTCCCTTATTGTTTATTTAATACAAACCACCAGACTTGTGGCAAATCAGCTATGTCCTAATCTTGCATATTTCTAGCATAGTTTAAAAACCTGCTATTATTTATGAAGTTACCAGAAACATCTCTGGCTGCAATGCAGCATTCAACAAAAAGAAGAAAACTCATATTTCATAGATTTAAAAATCCCACTGGAAATCAGTGGAATTTGCTCTGTAATAGGCTAATGGTTTCAATAGATGAGGAGGAGGGGAAGAAAGTTATGGGTGAAAGGAAAAAAAATACAGACATGGCATCAAAGAATAATGGCATGAGAGATCCCCTTGGTTTCTCCCCTTGAAGCTACAACAATTTGAACCACTATTATTCAACAGAGGATTGTTTGCTGAACACACAGCACATGTTAGAGATGATTGAAAGAATGATTGAAAGAAAGGGTTAAAGATGGGCAAATGGGAGCCAATCAGTGAGGAAAGAAGGGACAAAAGCTGAGATGAGCCCTGGTCAGAGCCCTACAGAAGGGAGCTCCAGGTGGGGACGAATCAGGTTGTCTCTGGCCCTCCCTGCAGCCAGGAGGAGCAAAGGGATTGGGTGGACATTCCTGTGGGGAGTGGGCAGGAGGAGCTGTAGCTGGGCCCATAGACCTTGGCCAGAGCGAAGCACAGAGGTGTGGCCTCAATATGCTTATTTCATCTACATATAGGGATACTTTTACTTCCCTTTTTTCAATTTAGATGCCTGTTATTTCTTTTTGTTTTTCTGACCACGGTGTCAAGGAAGTCCAGTACTATGTTGAATAGTCTAAGAGATGAGATCTTTGTCTTGCCCCTAATCTTAATTAAAGCTTTTAGTCTTTTCCTGTTGCATATGATGTTGGCTGAAGGGTTCTTTTCTATGGATTTTATTATATTGATGTATGTTCCATCTATTCCCACTTTGATGAGTGTTTTTTTTCATAATTGGGTGCTTTACTTTATCAAATACTTTTCCCACATTTTTCATATGATCGTGTGACTTTTGTCCTTCATTTTGTGCATGTGACGCATGCCATTTTTTGATTTGTGAATACTGTACTCTCCTTGCATCCCTGGGAAGAATCCCACTTCATCATGGTGTATGATCTTTTGCATGGATCCCTAAATCTGGATTGCGAATATTTTGTTGAGGATGCAAGCAACTTAATCATCAGAGATATTGGCCTCTGGTTTTCTACTTTTTTAAAAATATATTTCATTGGCCCTGGCTGACATATCTCAGTGGATTGAGCATGAACCTGCAAACCAATGGATCTCAGTTTGGGTTCCCACTCAGGGAACATGCCTGGGTTGCAGGCCAGTTCCCAGCAGGGGACACACTAGAGGCAACCACACATTAATGATTCTCTTTCTCTCCACTTCTCTTCCCATATATAGGCAAATAAATAAAATCCTTACAATAAAAATATAAAGTACATTTTATTAATTCTGCTCTTACAGCTGTCCCATTTTCACACTTTATACTCCTCAGCTCTGCACTCCCCCTCCCACTTGCAGCTCTGCACTCCCCCTCCCACTTACCCCTCCCTCACCCCTAGTTCGTGCCCATGGGTAGTGCAATAAATTCTTCAGTTTCTACAATTCTTATACTATTTTTAACCTTCATCTGTCTATTTTGTACCTACCATTCATTCTACTTATTCCCTGCAACTGTTCCACTATTACCCCCCTGCCCCCTGCCCACAGATAACCTCCAGGGGATCTCCATTTGTCTGATACTATTTCTGTTGCAGTTGTTTGCTTAGTGTGTTTCAGTTTTTGTTTTTGTTTTTTTTAGATTTGGTTGTTGATGGTTGTGAACTTTTTTGTCATTTTATTGTTCATATTGTTGATCTTTTTGTTTTAGATGAGCCCCTTTAACATTTCATATAATAAGTGCTTGGTGATGATGAACTTTTTAACCCTGATGTTATTTGGGAAGCTCTTGATTTGCTCTTCCATTGTAAATGATAGCTTTGCTGGATAGAGTCATCTTGGATCAGGGTCCTTGCCTTTCACAACTTTGAGTACTTCTTTTGAGGCCTTCTTGCCTGTGAGGTTGCTTTCTAGAAATCAGCTGATAGTCTGATGGGCACTCCTTTGTAGGTAATTCTCTCCTTTTCTCTTGCTGCTTTTAAGATACTTTCCTTAACTTTCATCTTGGATGACGCAATTATGATGTGCCTTTCTGTGTCCTTCCTTGATTCCAACTCCTTTGGTACTCTTACCTTTCTGGATTTCCTGGAAGTCTATTTCCCTTGCCAGATTGGGGCAGTTCTCCAACTTCTAGTGATTTGTAGTAATTTTTTGTGATTCTTTGTATTCTGTGGTATCAGTTGTAATTTCTCCTTTTTCATTTCCTATTTTTATTTATTTGGGTCCTCTCTTTTTTTCTTGATAATTCTGGGGAAAGGTTTGTCAATTTTGCTTATGTTTTCAGAGAACCAGCTTCTGAATTTGTTGATCTTTTGAATTGTTCTTTAGTCTCTATGTCATTTAATTCTGCACTATTAGTCATTTCCTTCCTTCACTTTTCTCTGGGATGTCTTTGCTGTTGTTCCTCCTGTCCTTGTAGTTGTAGGGTATGGTTGTTTATTTGAAATGTTTCTATCTTTCTTAGGTAGCCCCGTATGGTTACAAACATCCTTCTCAAGACAGCCTGTGAGTTCATTTTCACTTATTCCGAAATAATTTCTGATTTCTTCTTCAATCCCATTCTTTATCCACTGATTAATTAATAACATGTTATTCAGTCTACATGTATTTGAAAGTTTTTTATTTTTTTTGGCTTGAGATTGGTTTCTAGTTTTAATCCAATGTGATCTGAACACATGCTTGATATAATTTCAATGTTCTGGAATTTGTAGAGGCTTGTTTTGTTTTCTACCTTGTGGTCTAATTCTGAAAATGTTCCATGTTCATCTGAAGAGAAAGTGTATTTTGTTTCTTTGGTGTGAAAGTTCTACATATTCAATTAAGTGCCTTTGGTTTAGTGTTGTTCCATGCCACAGTATCCTTGCTGACTCTGCTTGAAAGATCTACCCATTGTTGACAGTGGGTGTCAAAATCCCCTACGATGACTCTGTTTCTGTCAATATTTCCCTTGAAGACTTCAAAGTTTATATATATATATAAACTTTTTTTATAAATATATAAACTATAAATATATTTATAGTTTATAAATATATATATTATAAAAATAATATATAATATATATTATAAAAATATATATATTTTTATAGATATATAAACTATATTTATATATATATATAAATACAGGTGCTCTCTAATTTTGGGCACATGTATCTTTACAAGAGTTATATCATCCTGTAGATTACTCCCTTGAGTATTACAAAGTCACCTTCTTTGTCCCTTTTTATGGATTTTTTTGTGAAGTCTATTTTGTAAGATATGAGTATTGGTGCCCCAGTCTGTGTGTATGTGTCCATTTGCTTGGGATATTCTTTCTCCAGCACTTATGTCTCAGTCAGTTTAGGTCTTTTGTTCCGAGGTGGGTCTCTTGTAGGCAGCATATGTGTGCGTCATTCTTTGTTATCCATTCAGCTACGCTCTGTCTTCTGATTTTTGCATTCAATGCATGTATATTTAACATTATTATTAATGGCTTCTTATTTATTGACCTTTGCATGGTACCTGTGTTCCACCCTCCTCCCTGCTGTGTTTCTTCTACTTTCTGTAGCAGTACCTCTAGCATGTTTTGCAGAGCTGTTTTGGAGGAGTCATGTTCTTTTAGCCTTCTTTTATCTGGAAAGATCCTTATTTCACCTTTCCTTTTAATTGAGAGCCTTGCTGGGTATAGTGGTCTGGGTTTCAGGCCTTTGTGTTTCAGTACTTGGAATATTTCTTGACATTCCCTTCTGGTTTGGAGCATTTTCATTGAGAAGTCAGCTGCTAGCCTTATCGGGGCTCCCTTTAATGTTACTATCTGTTTCTCACTTGCTGCTCTTAAGATTCTGTGTTTGTCTTTAAAATCGAGTATTTTAATCTTTGAGTGTTGTGGAGTGGACCTTATTTTGTTCCTCTGAATGGGACCTTCTGTGCTTCCTGAACTTCCATGACATTTTCCATCACCAAGTTAGGGAAGTTTTCTGCCATCTTTTTTTTCAAACAGGTTTGATATCCTTTGCTGCTTTTCTTCTCCTTCTGATATGCCTCTGATGCAAATGCTGAATTTCATGCTATCCCAGCACTCTCTTAAACTGCCCTAATTCTTTTGAGTCTTATCTCATTTTGTTGCTCTGACTGGATATTTTTTTCTTCCTTGTCTTCCAGCTTGGTGAGTTTGGCCCCCTGGTTCAACTAGCTTGCCTTTAATTCTCTCTAATAAATTATTCATTGCAGATGTTGAATTCATCATTTCTTCCTGGTTCTTATTCATAGTCCCTTTTTATTCTGCAGTAGTTCCCACCAACTTTTATAGAGCTTTATAGAGGTCCTTGTAGTTATCACTGAGTTTCTTGAGATTCCTTACAACCATTATTTTGAATTCCATCTCTGCTAGATTGCTTGCCTCAATTTCATCTATTTTTTCTTAGTACTCCTGCTTTCCTAAAAATTCAGGATTCTTTCTTTGTATCCACCTCATAAGTGTATTTTCTGGGTTGTTCCTGCATCTCATGTTGCTCTGCTTTACCTGCCTATCTTTGCAGGTTGGTCTTCTATGGTAGAGTTCTGTGGGACTCTGTGGTGCAGTTTCTTTGATCTCCTGAACTGTATGGTCTGGGGTTGTCTTTTATCACTTCACCTGGGCTCTCTTGGTGTATTTGGGCTTTGGCTGTTGATGGCTTATTCATCAGTAAGATGTCATTTGTGTTCTGTTCTCTTCTCAAGATGGCTGACTGAGAGTCACAACACCTACTGTGTCTTGTATGCTGATCTACAGGTACTGGACAACAAAGCAATACTCCCCAAAAAACGAAACCCACACCAGCAAACATTCCCCCTTACCACAACATCAACATCAACAGCAGTTCTGTAAAGACTAATAATGTAGAAAGAGATTAAGAACACTATACTATAGGAAAAATAGAAAATGACACTTAAGGAGATAAAATTTATTTTATTGCTGGAATAGTAACAAGGTGAAGACAGGAAAAAATAAAAGTAAAATGTACATAAAAGAAGAAAGGGCAATGGCAGAATGGAGTGAGAAAAGAAGAAATAAAATATGGTTTGAAATAAAATTTAAAAAGCAGTGAAGCAAAAGGAATAAAGTCACAGAAAAACTATGACATGGTAAACAACGACAGCTGAGTAAAGATTAATTAAAGTGGACAACGAATAGAATATTATACAAAAGGGAATAGAGAATATGAGATGTCTACAGTAAGGGAAAATGATTTTGTGAGGAGAAATAATGAGTGTATGAAATAGAATCCAGGCTAAGAAGGGAAAAATAAAATTCTAAAATCAAATTAGTAAGGGCTGGAGGAAGGCAAAGTGGAGGAAGGAATGGGAAGAGATACCTATGAGATGTGAAATTTTAAAAAGTGAACACATAGGAATACAGTTGCAGAAGAACAGCAACGACTGTACTATCCCTGCCAAAGAGGCCACAGTTAATAAAAGTGGAAAGAAAATAAGAATATTATAAGAAACAGAAATAGATTGAGAGTTGACTAAATCAAGGGAGAATTTTTTTGAGAAAATAGAGCATGGAGAAATAGAAAGAGGAAGGAATAAGAACAAAGTATAGCATGGGGAAAAATATAATTTACAACAAAAATAAGAAATGGCAGAAAGAAGGCAAAATGGAGTGAAAAAAGGACAGAGTACAACATGAGCTTTGAAAAAAAAATTAAATTAAAATAGCACACACATCTTAATAAAAAGACTAAAAATAAAAGACAAAGAATAGTGAGTTAATAGGAATAAAATTGATGCAAAGGAATTCTCAAAAGTTATGCAAAAGAATAAAAATAACACAAATTCTGAAAAAGAATGAGCTGAAATTCTTCTCAGCAGCATTTGGTAGTCACCTTCTCCTTCTCCTTCTGGATCTGCCTCTGGTTGCTATCAGGTGAAGGTTCCAGTTGGGCCATCCAACTTTGGGTAGCTCTGCCTATATTACTTTCACCTTCCTCCACAAGGGGCTTCTATTGAGGTCATAAAGGTGGGGCCCCTTCTCTGGGAGGCATGGTTCACTCTTCTGAGAAAACCGTGTGTGTGTGTGTGTGTGTGTGTGTGTGTGTGTGTGTCCCCTCACTACACCTGCACCACCTGTATTGTTTTGTTGCAGCTGATTTCCAATCATGTATAGTTCCTGATGAATTAGCTCTTTGTTTCAAGGAACAAACCAATCTCTGTTGCGAGAGGGTTGACTCTCTTCTGCTCGGTGCTGATGGAAGCTCTGTGTGTGAACTGATCCTAGGTGGGGCCCTGATTCTCCCCTGCTGAACAACTTTTTGACCTTCCTGCCTTGCTGGCCTCAGTGGAATAGGGCCCTAGGAAGCCATGTATTTTGTCTCCTGGAGAGAAGTTCAAAATGCGCTCTTCTGCAATTTCTTTTTCTTTCTTTCTCTCATAAATATGGAAGCTGTATGGGGTTCTAGAGCCTCTCTTTCTTGCAATCCTGCAGAAGGTGGGGACTGGGTGCAACCACACCTTCCCCAAGGCTTGCTCTCCCCTGGGGAAGGCATCTCTGTCTGGCTGAAAACAATCTGAAGTGCTGAACTCCCAGCCATCCAGTTACCAGCCCTCTCTTTCCAGCAGACAAATGTCCATAACTTTCTGCCCTGAGTAGCCTTCAGCCTGCCACCGGTGCGTGGCTGGGGCCAAGAAATCCTCTGTCTGTGCACATTTCTGATTTTGCTGCTTCACTGCAGCCAGTGGGAGGAAACTGCACCATCAATCCGTTCCCCTCCCTGGCCAGGCAGCTGCAAACAGTGTCCCTGCAGATTATGCCTCAGATCCCCTTTGATAAAGTCTCCCTGGGCACTCCCACAGCAGTGCTGAGTCACTGTCCCCCTCCCCCCATTTACCATGTCTCCAAAAAGCCCAGAGTCTCTCCCAGTCATGCTGGTCGCAGCCTGTCTTCACCTAAGCCAGGCGCAGGTACAGGCCCTCTCTCCCACTGGCACTCTCCTGGCTGATGTTTGCCACCCGGATGTTGGGGTTCCCTGCCCTGGGAGGGTAGGAAGCCACAGAGCAGCCATCCCTGACCAGGCTCTCCACAGCTGTGGGCTCCACACATATGTCATTTAAATACAAGGTACTTCCCTATTAAAGCATAAAACCTCCTTACCACCCTTGTGAAATGTCCTCTGCACCCCTTGGCTTCCAAATTTTACATCAGCTATTATCTTGGTGAATACTCCGCTTATTTTTTGGAAGACAAGCCCATTATCTAAGTTGGGGACTAAGAGCAAGTAGACTCAGCTTCCATCTACTTGGCCACCATCCTTTGTCCTTAAATATAGTTATTTTTAAAGCATATCTCATGCAGTTTACTTAGTATTTTAAAGTCGAATTTATACAGGTGGCATTGGTTGGCAAAACCACGCAGGTTCAAAAGGATTTCTACTTCTTAATTTCAAAATGTTGATATGGCTTTATAGACTTCTCACATTATTTGATCTTCATCAAGGGACTTAACCCTTGTGAGCTTTATATTCTTTGCATAAAATGAAAATGTTAATGCCAACTGACAACCTCAGTAATGTGTGAAGAACAACTGCCAGTGAGACTATATAAGAATGTAATTTTTATTGTTTTAAATATTTAATTTATTTTTAGAAAATGGGGCAAGGTGGGAGAAAGGGAGGGACAGAAATATCAAAGTGTGGTTGCCTTTTCAAGTCCCACACTGGGGACTTTTCCCACAACCCAGCCATATGTCATGGAGCAGGGAATCAGACTAATGACACTTTAATTCGCAGGGCTTTAGGAAGCTCATGGCATGTAACCCACTGAGCCACACCAGCCAGGGCAAGCATGTGTTTTTCTCACTGTAAAGTACTATGGTAATGCAAGATGTTAGTACTACTAAACTCATCACCTTTCTATCACCACTTGAGCTCCACAATTATTGATAACAGGATGTTTGCTTTTTACTTTAACTTGCTTTTACCCACATTTTAAAGATGAGTGATGGTTAACTTACATTTTCAATAGCCACTTACGTCATGTTCTGACCTTTGTGTTGGTGTTCATGTGAAATGATTGATGAATTCTGTGTGAACATTACAACAAATTTTAATCTATTGCCTTTATATCCATTCCATTGTGGATGAATCCCAATTACTTCTTTCAAGTTTATGAAGTGCATAAAGACAACCAAAAGTTGACTGTACCTATCTTGGAGAGTTTATATTATTGTTTACCCGTCCTTTCATTGTGGAGAGATATTTCTGAACATCCAATTTACCTGTGACATATCACGGATTACTGTGAGCTCCCTTTAATGAATATATTTATGGATTGGTCTTAAAATATCAATCTTAAAAATTAAATTGCAGGCTTCACAGTGATTCCAATATCCTGGTATGCTCACTGTGACTGATTATTCAAAATGTTTTCAAGTGATAAGGCCTATTTGTAATTAGTACACAACTTCCTATATAGAGCAGGACTGACAAGGCGGATGAAGCAAAAATGATGGATATGAAAATTATAAGTTTGACTAAAACTAGATTACATACTGCTCATGCCACACATAACAAACATTCGTGAAAATACAAGTTTAAACTAAAGTAGGAGTTTGAGGTTTGTTCTCTTCATTGTGTTTCTACTTTGAAAATACAATATCTATCAGGGAATTTCCCCTTGTAATAATATTTCTTTGATCTCACAACTCTGAAAGGATGAATATTATTCTGAAGCAACATGGTAGGAATATTGACAGAGATACTTTATTAAGCTCAAAACTTAAGTGTTAAGAAAAGTAGAAGCAGATTGGATTATCTACATTATAGCAGTTAAAAACATAAAAATATAATTCTTTACAAAAAATCACACCTTCAAGCTGTATAGTTTTAAAAATAATCAATAAAACATCATAAAGGAATGGAATTGCATTTGAACATAATTTAAAAAGGGAGGGGTTTTACTTGATAACTGCGATTACTGCTGCTTTGAGCAATAAATTCTCCCATGTAAGCAAAAAAAAAAAAAAGATGTATGGCTTCAGTCAATTCAGCTTGAAACAATTCCATGCATGGAATTGATGTAGAAGGGGACCCATGCCACCCACACCGCCTCCAGACACAGTCTCATGTGCCAGGTGTCTAAAGTCTATTCCTCTCCATGCCCTGACCAATGGGGGAATGGCCCACCACCATTCCTCTGCCCTAGATCCACACATCCTAATGTGGCAGGTGTTCACTGTATGCCCAGAAAGAAGGGATAAAGACACCTCCTAGA
The DNA here is from genome assembly GCA_038363175.2 of Artibeus lituratus. Lineage (NCBI taxonomy): Eukaryota > Metazoa > Chordata > Mammalia > Chiroptera > Phyllostomidae > Artibeus > Artibeus lituratus. The sequence continues at coordinate 666,631 of JBAWUR020000024.1, read as the reverse complement.
AAACTGTCAAAAGTCAGCTGTTCTAACAGGCAGGTGTTTTATTAAGGAACTGGGTTGTCATTTACCGCTCACTCACATGGCATACTTCTTGGTCCAAGCTCGGGCCATGCTAACATAGGTGTCCCTGTCCTTTAAGTACATCCTGGCAATGGAGGGAACAAAGGCATCATTGGGGTTGGGGTCACAGAGAATGGAGCTGATGAACAACAGGACTTTGGATATGGTCATTATGGGAGACCACTGGGAACTGAAAATATTGAGACAGATGTAGCCTCTCCAGTTGATATTGGGGTGGTAGATTGGAGTGGTGAAGTAAATCTGTGGGGGCATGAAGGGGTAGTTGCCTGGGAATTGTATGTTAAGGAAGAACATGCCTCCTTCATAGGGGCTGTCAGTGGGACCCGAGATGGCCCCCTTCCATGTGAACATGTCATCGTCCACTGGCCACGCAGAGCACATGGGCGGGGGGTCATTGATGATGTCAGCCAGTTCCTTGTATAGTCGCCTCAGAGCTGTGGACGTGTCCATGGGAATGGAGATAGCCCGGACATCCTAGTAGGGAGAAAAAAAGGGAACCACAGGTTGGGGGGCAGGGGCTAGGGTGAATGTGGCTTAGGGAGGCAGGGTTAGAGAGGAAGGTCCCCTGAGGTGGGCTGGTGGGGAAGAAGGCTGGAGCCGGGCTGTGGAGGACAGGGATGGTGTGGCGGAGAGCGTGGAAGAGTCAAGGATTCAACTGGACCAGCAGGTCCTGAGGGGCTACTGCTCACCTGTGTGCCACTGGTCCCTGGCTCCTCCATCCCTTCCTTCTCCACTTCTTCTTCCTCCATTTCTGGCTCCTCGAATCCTGGGTTCTCCATCCCTGGCTTCTCCTTCTCTTTCTCCTCCACCACTGGGTCTGCTGCTCAAAGCCTGAGCCCCGAGGCTGTGCTGAGGGAAAACACCACTCCCCAGGCACAGGACCAATGGCTTCTGCGTCTCTCTCTGCCCTCAGCTGCCAACCTGGGGCAAGATGGGATACGTTCTGTGACGTCACAGAAGCCGGCTGATGACGTCAGCACGTTCGTGGGGGCAGGGCCAGGGCCAGGGGAACCATGGGGCCTGAATGAGAGGGAGTCATTATTACAACAATGACTATATATCAATAGTATTATAAGAACATATTAGAACCATCTATGAAATACACACATACATACATACATACATACACACATTATTACCTATATCAATGCATACATACATATAGAACTTGTGTTATAAATATGGTCCTGGTCCTCTGTAAAGTTTAAGGAAGCAGATCAAGAAAGAAAGCCACATGAGATATTTCACCACAGAAAGAAGAACACACTCAAAAAACATCACCATCATTTCTGCCTTTTTTCCTCTTGCTCACATTGCTGATGGATGTGCTCCTGTGCACACCATGTCTGGACTCGAGGGTGCATCACCTGATGCCAGGTGTTGTGACATATTTGAGCAGTTTTGTAACCACAACCAAGTGCTTGTTTGCTCACATGTGACAAATGCATAGGTGTTAGAGTTCACGAGAGAAAACAAGTGTCAGAGTATATTGAAGGGCAATGTGTCCTGCCCTTCAAGAATACTCTCAACACTCTCACAATATTTCAACCTTTACTACCAGTTTTTGCTGCTCATTGAAATGTGAAATGACAAGTGCACTCAAGAGTAGGTTAACTCCACAAGCAGATATGTTCAAAATGACCAGAAGCTTATATGCACACTATTACTCTACTTAATTACCCACTGTCAACCCATGGCTGTATGTCTGCACACACTATGAGTTTTATTGCACTGTTTTGGAAATTTCTTTCAACCAAATGTCCTCCTATATAATGTGTTGAGAAGAGGTGGAGGACTCAATTACTTTTACTCTTGGTCCCACCACTCATGGGAGTAGGGAATTTGGATGCATTTACTTCCTCTAATGATCATCATAATCTACTTAACACCATGTTCTAGGCTTTATGTTATATGCTTGTTGAGGCAAAGATAAATATGATATTGTCTCTGACTTAAGGGCATTCGTGGTTTAGTGGAGGAAGAGGAAAATGTATTCATATATATTTAGGCCATACAAATGGCAGGATCTAAATACTGTAATAGAAACATGTGCATGGCTCCCAAGGGATCAGAAGGCCTTGGATCAGAGGCTATTCCTCAGAGAGAGTTCTATCTGAGCTGAGTCAGGAATGATGACTGGAAATTAGGTAAGATAGGTAAGAAGAATTTAGACAGTGAGGAAGAGACAGGAATGAATAATGGGAAGACTATAACTTAGGCAGAAGGATAAGCGGGTGTGAGAGGGTTGACATGACAGAAAACATGACTATTTCCAGGAATTAAATGCATTTCAGTCTGTTGAAAAATGTGTGGTTTGAAGAATGCCTAAAGCCCAGGTGACAATGTTCAAATTGTAAATGGAGTTTTAGATGAATTGAGGATGTTTTTCTTTTATTCCAATTGCTGTCAGGAACGTGGAAAGAACTTTCAGTAGATTATAATATGGATAATTTCTGGGTTTGGCGGGATCAATTAAGCATCTGGTGTGAAGAAAATTATTAAGAATAAAGGAAAGGGAGTTCTGGAAAGTGTAGCTCAATTGTTTGCAGGTCCTTCTCCTACACCAGAATGTTGTGGGTTTGATTCCTAGTCTGAGCACATGTCTGGGTTGTGGGCTGGGTCCTACTTGGGGGTGACCGAGAGGTAACTGCACATTGGTGTCTCTGTCCCTCTCTTCCTCCCTTACTCCCCCTCTTTAAAAAAGAAATAAATAGAATCTTTAAAAATAACTATATAAAAGAAATAGCTTGTGAAGTAGTAATATTAACTTCACTCTCCCCTCTACTCCTTCACTGTTGGGAGTATGTATTTCCCTGCTGTACTGATGTTGATTTTGGATATGCAACTCACTTGACCAATAGCAAGTGAATAGATGGGATGTACAAATCTTGGAAAAATGCTAATTACTGCCACTCCTTATTAGTTTGTGACAACTGCCTACAAATAAAATATTCTGTGTAATGTACATTCATTTGTTCTCGGCTTGCATACGGGAAAAAAAAAAAACTCATTCAAACCTTCAACCAGAATCTAAGCCAAGACAAGATGAGGAGACTAAATAAAATCATCGATAAACTAAAGACTCAAAACTAAGAGATGCATATTTGCTTTAATCCCTAAGGTTAGTAGTTTGCTTATTACTGAAAAAAAATCTAGCTAATTTGTTATGTTTAGAAAACATACTGGGTGGCTCCATTTCTAATACTTTTTTTTGTAAGTAATAGCCATAAGGCAAAAATTTAACACTTCAACAGTAACATAGTTTTACTTTTTCAGAGACAAGAAAGTGAAGAAACTAAGTAGTTGCTTTTGACACTTCTTATGTGGCTTAATCATATCACTCAGTGTCTCTGTGGCTTCCCTAACTGGTCTCAAGGTCGCTGCTGCAATCCGGATGCAGCGTCAACATTCCATGCAGAAGAATGGGAGACAAGAAACTGGTAACAATTGGGTTTTCCTTTCTAATGGGTAGAAAACTGCCTTTCTAAATGTGGCCCTGGCAGACTTCCTTTTGCACCCTGCTGTCCAGACTGGGATCACATGGCCCCTCACATCGAGAATGTAGACCATGAAATTGGGAAACACACTGCCCTGATTTGGGCTAGATAAATTGCAACTGAGTGCTGAAGACTTTTAAAGTGTTTCCACTGTGTGAAATCTAGTTTCTGGCAGCAGTAAAGAAGGGAAGTGGTGGAGTTCCGCCAAGATGGAGGCATTGGTGGAGAAGCTGTGCTTTTTCACACAACCAAGTTTAGAGACAACAAAATATTAGCAATAGAAAACACAGCCAGAACACAGAAAATTGAACTTTTCAGAAGTCTGATAACAATGAATTCTTTAGCCTGACCAGTAAGATGGGCAAAATCAGCAGCTGGCTGAGCGGGATTGCACAGGAAAACTCGGTCAGATGGACTCAGGTGTGCAGAACACAGTTACAGGGTTGGACCTAGTAAGCAACTCAGCGAGCGACCCACGGATCAGGTGAGGGTGAAGGGCAGCAGGTTGACTGTGCTGTCACAATCCTGCGCATATAGACCGGCAAAGAAGTAGGCAGTGAGTTGGGACCAAGAGGGTCCCAGCGACAGGTGGCAGCAAAGAGGGCCACCATTTCCCAGCTCTGACCCTGCCCCCACATACAGCATCACAACCCAGTGACTTGAGCAACCCTGCCCAGTGAACACCTCAGGCTTTGCTCCTCACCCAGTGGTGGGAAGAAGGAGAGGGGAGCACCATTTCCCCAGACTGACCTGTCCACCACATACAGCTTCACAACCCAGCGACCCCGCCCTGGAGGCCCCGCCCCACCCCTAAGGCTCTGCTCCTCAGATGCACAGTGCAAAACACTGGTGATCAGAATGCTCACAGAACTGGTTGGTTTTAGTCACAAATTAGAGGAACATATATGAAGGCTACACTAATTGAAATGAATGGCAATGCACAGGAAACCAATAGTAATGGAAAGGAGCCTGGGACTCGAATCAAAGGAGTGGACCAGAAGGAGGGTAAAAATGACCAACTAGAAAAGAATGAAGAAACAAGAATTCAAAAAAGTGAGGAGAGACTTAGGAACCTCCAGAACATCTTTAAATGCTCCAACATCCGAATTATAGGGGTACCAGAAGGGGGAAAGGAACAGCCACCAGTGAAAAACTTATTTGAACAAATAATAAAGGAGAATTTCCCCAATCTGGCAAAGGCAATAGACTTCCAGGAAATCCAGGAAGCTCAGAGAGTCCCAAAGACGTTGGACCCAAGAAGAAACACACAAAGGCACATCGTAATTACATTAGCCAAGATTAAAATGAAAGAGAGAATCTTAAAAGTGGCAAGAGCTAAGGGGACAGTCACCTACAAAGAAGTTCCCATCAGACTGTCAGCAGATTTATCAAAAGATAACTTACAGGCAAGAAGGTGCTGGAAAGAGGTATTCCATGTAATAAAATTCAAAGACCTACAACCAAGATTGCTCTATCCAGCAAAAGTTCTATTTAGAATGGAAGGGCAGATGAAGTACTTCTCAGATAAGATCAAATTCAAGGAGTTCATCATCACCAAGCCCTTATTATATGAAATGTTAAAGGGACTTCTCTAAGAAAAATAAGATAAAAAAGATAAACAGTGAAAGGACAGTAAACTCAGTTATTAAGAACCACACCTAAAACAAAAGCAAACTAAGAGAACAGCTAGATCAGGAGTGGAGACATAGAAATGAAGATCTCATGGAGGGTTAGCAACAGGGGAGTGGGAGGAGGAGAAGGGGGAAGAAGGTACAGAAAATAAATAGCATAGATGGTAGGTAGATAATAGATAGGAGAGGGCAAGAATAGTAGGGGAAACATAGAATCCAAAGAAGTTGAGACGTGGTGATAAACTAAAGGAGGGGAATGGTAGGGGGTGCGGGGTGGAGAGGAATAAAGGGGGGATAGAATAACTGTAATGGCATAATCAATAAGATTTAAAAAAAACTTGTGAAAAAAAAGAAGGGAAGTAGTGTGGGTGAATATTGAAAAGGCAACTACCAATGATTCCTCTTGTTAGCATGATTTATTATATTCTTTAATTCTTCCTCTCTCTTCTACGTCAAAGCCAGGGTAGGTTAATATATGCATAACACAATCTGCTGGGGCCCAGCCTTAGCAGGATTCAAAGTTCCCGAAGGTGGATAAGGCATGGTCAGTGGGTAAAAGATGACATCACTCCTCAAAGGATATTTAAGCTCTGTTCCTTTTATTGCAAGTACAAGCAGATTTTTAATTTTTAATTTAATTTATTTATCTTTAGAGGGAAAGGGAAGGAGAGGGAGAGAAATATCAGTTTATGGTTGCCTTTCATGCATCCCCTTCTGGGAACTGGCCTGCAGGGTACTGGCCTGCCACACAGGCATGTGCCCTGACTGGGAATGAAACCCCGATTGTGTGGTTTGCAGGCCTGAGCACAATCCACTGAGCTACACCAGCCAGAAGGTTTTTATATTAGGTAGTGATTAAGATTTGCAGCATAACATGATCAGTTAATCAGAAAAAAATCAATACAAAGGTAACCAGGAAAAATTCAAAAATTCCCATAGATTCAGTTATAATAAACAAAGATTATTTTGACCAGAAGAGCCATAAATCAGACCATTAAAAATAGCTTTTACCCTGGCTGGTGTAGCTCAGTGGATTGAGCGCAGGTCTGTGGACCAGAGGATCGAGGTTCAATTCCCAGTCAGGGCATATGCCTGGGTTGCAAGCCAGTTCCCTGCAGGCCAGTTCCCAGCAGGGGACGCACTAGAGGCAACCATACACTGATGTTTCCCTGTCTCCTTCCCTTCCCCTCTAAAGATAAATAAATAAATAAATAAATTAAAATAGCTTTATGTACAGAATTTGAGTATCTTTTTGTATATTAAAATTACTCAGAATTTGTCATGGGGCAATAGGATACGCTAGATTGTATAGAGGTAATAGAAAATTTATTATAATTTGTGATGTCTAACTTAGTTATCTATCCTTTTCTGTCTAAAATGTTTCTCTGTGTACTATAAACTGACTCTCTAGTAACTGTTTCTATGTGTTTAGTTTGTAATAGTTAACCAGCCCTTTTTAAATTTCTTTGCCTGCCCAATTGATATATATTCTTATTCAAGGTAAAGAAGGGGCTGTTACTCCAAAAACTTCTAAACATTCAGGGACCATTTTATTAGAGGGAACTTTGTTCCCTACTCAATAAATTATTTTGTACAACTTCATAAAAATTGTGAAAATCAATAAACCTGAAATATAAATGTCTAACAATTCCACCACCTGTTGATAACCCAAACAAACATGTAACTTGTTTTTCTTATTTCTGGTACACCATGGTGGTCCTGATCGCTTTAAGTTGCTCAAACCAAGGGTAATTTATACAACTTGACATGTTTTCCCTTGTGGTTAACAATTATATTACCCTGGCTGTTGTACTCCCCTGTATAAGGGAGAGGGGAATCTGTGGAGATTTTTCCATCCTTTCAGATAGTTCCATCAGGGATACTAATGTTTTCCCCTGAATTGTCCCTTCCTCTTTGGTGATCTTCACAGGAATAAGTAAGTACAGTACAATGTCTCTATTTAGTAGCAAGAGTAAAATAATTGAAATAAAATAGCCAATTGGTAATTCATTTTGTATGCCACCTTCTCTTCAGGGGAGACGAATTCCTTGAACTCAAATCCTCCATGCCTGGGCCTTGTCAGACAACATGATTGAAAGAGGATGTGGCAACAATGTATTTAAGAAGTATGTTTAGCCCTGGCTGGCGTAGCTCAGTGGATTGAGCGTGGGCCTGCGAACCAGAGTATCGCGGTTCAATTCCCAGTCAGGGCACATGCCTGGGTTGCAGGCCAGTTCCTGGCAGGGGATGCATGAGAGGCAACCACACATTGATGTTTCTCTCCCACTCTTTCTCCTTCCCTTCCTCTCTCTCGAAAAATAAATAAAGAAAATATTTTAAAAAAAAAGAAGTATGTTTAGCTGGCTTAGAAAATGCTCTGCATTATTATTAAGGCTTTACAAGATGTTACACAGTTAACTGAAACTGGGTAAGCCCTGAAATTAACTGAAGCAAATAAATCATGATGTAAAGGTGAAGTCCTATTCACTGCAAGGTCATATCTAGTGGACACTCATGCTAATACAGTGCTAAAGAGAATAAAATTTGGGGTGTCAGATTGAATGATGCAAAAACTATCACGAGGTCACATTAAAATGCAGTACAGGTGCAGAGCCTGAGAGAGTTTATGAGCATTGGGTTTTATCTCTCACATTCTCCTACATGATTGGATGCTGTCTATTACAATGCAATCTTCAATTATCGCAGACAGGTTGGGACACAACTGGAAACACTGTGTCAGGTGAAAGCATTTAGTCTCTGTAAGGTAAGTCTCTGTGTCGCTTTTACACTTGGAAAGATGAGGTGAACCACAACTTTCTTTTTTTTAAATTTTATTTAGCTATTTTTCAAGTGCAGTTTTTTGTCTATTTCTCTCATCTGAGCCGCCCCCCTGCCTCGCGCTCCCCACCTCCTCATTTCCTTCCCCCCTAGCCCTCATCCCTATGTCTTTCATACTTGTTCCTCCAAATCCCTCCCCTTTTTCCCCCTTCAATTCCCTTCCCTTTCTTCTCTGATCACTGCCCCCTTGGTCTTTATTTCAGTATCTTTGTTTTTATTCTGCTTCCTTGTTTGTTTTGTTGTTTAGCTTCCTGTTAAAGGTGAGATCATATGGTATTTGTCTTTCAACCCCTGGTCTATTTCACTCAGAATAATGCTTTCCAGTTCCATCCATGATGTTGCAAAGTGTAGTACCTCCTTCTTTCTTTCTGCTGCATAGAATTCCATTGTACATATGTGCCACAATTTTTTGATCCATGAATTTACTGATGGGCACGTAGATTGCTTCCATCTCTTGGCTATTGTAAATTGTGCTGCTATGAACATTGTGGTGCATGGGTTCTTTGATACTGATGGTTTAGGATTCTTAGGATATAATCCTAGCAGTGGAATTGCTGGGTCATAAGGCAGGTTGATTTTTATTTTTCTGAGAAAATTCCTTACTGTTTTCCATAATGGTTGTACCAGTCTGCAATCCCACCAACAGTGAACTAAGGTCCCCTTTTCCCCACACCCTCTCCAACATTTCTGGTTTGTTGCTTTGTTTATGATAGCCATCCTGACTGGTGTAAAGTGGTATCTCATTGTGGTTTTAATTTGCATCTCTTGGATACCTAGTGATATTGAGCATCTCTTCATATGTCTCTGGCTATTCTCTATGTCCTCCTTGGAGAAGTGTCTGTTCAAGACCTTTGCCCATTTTTTAATTGGGTTGGTTGTCTTCTTAGAGTAGAGTCTTGTAAGTTCTTCGTATATTTTGGAGATTAAACCTTTGCCTGAGGTATCACTGGCAAATATGTTTTCCCATACAGTTAGTTGTCTTTTGAATTTAATACTGTTTTCTTTAGCCATGCAGAAGCTTTTTATTTTGATGAGATCCCATTTGTTTATTCTTTCCTTTACATTCCTTGCCCTAGGGGACATATCAGTAAAAAAGTTGCTGTGTGAAATATCAGATTTTCTTGCCAATGTTCTCCTCTAGGATTTTAATGGTGTCACTACTTACATTTAAGTCTTTTATCCACCTTGAATTTATTTTGGTGTATGGTGTAAGTTGGTGCTCAAGTTTCATTTTTTTGCACGTAGCTGTCCAGTTCTCCCAACACCATTTTTTGAAGAGGCTATCTTTACTCCATTTTATGTTACTGCCCCCTTTGTCCAATATTAATTGACTGTAGAGAGTTGGGTTGATTTCTGGGCTCTCTGTTCTGTTCCATTGGTCTATGTGCCTGTTTTTATGCCAGTACCAGGCTGTTTTGATTACAGTGGCCTTGTAATACAGGTTGATATCAGGTATTGTGATCCCTCCTACTTTGTTCTTCTTTCTCAAAAGTGCAGCTGCTATTCGAGGTTTTTTATGGTTCCAAATAAATTTTTGAAGTGTTTGTTCTATGTCTGTGAAATATGGTTCCATTGGTTCTTTGATAGGTATTGCATTGATTCTGTATATTGGTTTGGGTAGTATGGACATTATGATTATGTCAATTCTTCCAATCCATGAACACGGTATATGTTTCCATTTGTTTGTGTCTTCCCTGATTTCTTTCTTCACTGCTGTGTAGTTTTCTCCATATAAGTCATTTACCTCCTTGATTACGTTTATTCCTAGATATTTTATGTTTCTTTTTGCTATATTGAATGGTATTTCTTTCTTGATTTCTGCTTCTGCTGATTCATTGTTGGTATACAAAAATGCCTTTGATTTGTGAATATTGACTTTGTATCCTGCTGTTTTGTATCCCTGAATACTTTGTATTGTTGGATGAGATTTGGCAAATTCATTAATTAGTTTGAGCAGTATTTTTTGTAGAGTCTATAGAATTTTCCATGTACACTATCATGTCATCTGCAATCAGTGACAGTTTTGTGTCCTCCTTTCCTATTTGGATGCCTTTTATTTTCTTTTTCTGCCTGATTGCCGTGGCTAAAACTTCCAATACTCTATTGAATAGAAGTGGTGAAAGTGGACATTCTTGTCTTGTTCCTGATCTTAGTGGAACAGCATTTAGTTTTTGCCCATTGAGTATGACATTGGCTGTAGGTCTCTCATATATGGCCTTCATTATATTGAGGAAATCTCCCTCTATTCCCACTTTGCTGAGTGTTTTTATCATAAATGGGTGTTGTACCTAATCAAAATCTTTTTTGCATCTATTGATATGATCATGTGTTTTTTGTTTTTGCTTTTGATTATGTGATGAATTACATTTACTGATTTGCGAATGTTGAACCATCCTTGCATCCCTGGGATGAATCTCATTTGGCCATTGTGTATAATCTTTTGGACATATTTTTGGATGAGATTTGCCAATATTTTGTTGAGGATTTTAGCATCTATGTTCATCAGCGATATTGGCCTGAAGTTTTCTTTTTCTTTTTGTTGTATCTCCATCTGGTTTTGGAATTAGGATGGTGCTAGCTTCATAAAGGGAGTTTGGGAGTTTTCCATCATTTTGGATTTTTTGGAATAGTCTGTGAAGAACAGGGGTTAACTCTTCCCTAAATGCTTTGTAGAATACTCCTCTGAAACCATCTGGTCCAGGGCTTTTGTGTAATGGTAGTTTTTTTTTTTTAATTACTGCTTCAATTTGTTTTGCTGTTATTGGTCTATTCAGGTTTTCTATTTCTTTTTTATTGAGTTTTGGGAGATTGTATTTTTCTAGAAATGTGTCCATTTCCCCTAGGTTCTCAAATTTCTTGGCATACATTTGTTCATAGTAATTTCTTACAATGCTTTCTATTTCCATCGTTATCAGTTGTAATCTCTCTTGTTTTATTTCTGATTGTGTTTATTTGTGTTCCTTCCCTTATTTTCTTGATGAGCCTACTTAAAAGCTTGTCTGTTTTGTTTATCTTTTCAAAGAACCAACTCCTGGATTTGTTGATCTTTAGAATTGTGCTTTTAGTCTTTATGTCATTTAATTCTGCTCTGATCTTGGTTATTTCCTTTTTCCTGCTTACTCTGGGCTGTTTTGTTGTTGTTCCTCGAGTTCTTGCAGGTGTAGGGTTAGGTTGTTTGTTTGAAATGTTTCTATTTTCTTTAGGTAGGCCTGTATTGCTATGAACTTCCCTCTCAGGACTGCCTTTGCTGTGTCCCATTAGTTTTGGGTTGTTGTGAGAACGTTTTCAGTGTTTTCATAAACGTTTTGATTTCTTCCCTAATTTCAGTCTTGACCCATTTGTTGTTTAATAGCATACCATTCAGTCCCCATGATTTTGGGTGTTTTGGGTTGTTTCCTTTGGGGTCGGTTTCCAATTTCAGTCCCTTGTGGTCAGAGAAGATGCTTGGTATGATTTCCATTTTCTTGAATTTGTTGAGGCTTGTTTTGTGTCCTATCATGTGGTCTTTCTTTGAGAATTCCATGTGCATTTGAAAAGAATGTGTATTTAGGTGTTTTGGGGTGAAGGTCTGTGTATATGTCAGTTAGGTCCATTTCATCAAGGGTGTTGCTTAATGCCACAATGTCTTTGTTGATATTTTGTTTGGAAGATCTGTCCATTTTTGATAGTGGGGTGTTAAAATCCCCTAGTATAATTATGTTGCAGTCTATTTCTTTCTTGAATTTCTCTAAGATTTTCTTGATATATTTGAGTGTTCCTATGTTGGGTACTTATATATTTACAATTTTAATTGGTGGATTCTTCCCTTGAGTATTAGGAAGTGATCTTCTGGGTCTCTGTTTATGGCTCTTTTTGTGAAGTCTATTTTGTCTGATATGAGAATTGATACCCTAGCTTTTTTTCTTGTCCATTTGCTTGGGAAATTTGGTTCTAGCCTTTCACTTTAAGTCTGTGATGGTATTTTGTCCTGAGGTGGATCTATTGTAGGCGGCATATGTGTGGGTCATGCTTTCTTATTCATGCAGCTATTCTGTATCTTTTGATTGGAAGATTTAGTCCATTTACATTTAAGGTTATTATTGACAGGTACTTATTCATTGCCATTTTTTTACCTGTGTTCCTCTCTGTCTCTTTCCCTTCCTTTCATTTGGGGATTGTTTCTTTCTCTTCCCATTGTTTGTGAGACTCTTCTTGTTAGCCTCAGCTTCTTATATTAATCTGTTTTGACACCTTGGGTTTACGGTGTGAACTTCTGTGGTGGAATGCCTTTGGATTTCAATGGTGCATTCTCTTTCAGTTATCCTATCGTTCTCTGCTTCCACCTACTCATATATGCAGCAACTTTTGGTTTCTCTCCTACAGCAAAATGCAATTTATCTCTCTGAGTCTACTGTTGGGAGGCCTCTACTATGGGTCCAGCTCTGGTCTTTTTGTATTTTCAAGTTGATTGTAATTCTTGTGGGTAAAAGAAAGAAAAGACAAGGAAAGAAATAAAAGGAAGAGAAAAAACAAACAAAAAAAGGTAGGGGAAATGGAAGAAAGAGCAATAAGTTTAGAAAGAAAAGAAGAAGGAATAGAACAGAAAATCCAAGAAAAGAGGACAAAAGTATCAAAAGATGAAACAATAATAAAATTTAAAAAAATAACAGAATACTTTAAAAAAGCAAAAAGATAAACAAAAGGAACGGAAAAAGAAAGAAAATTAAGAAGAAAGAATGAAAATAAAATAAAGTAAAATAAAGAGGGAAAAAAAACCCTAAACAACAACAAAGAAAGGAAAAGTCACTGTTTCAAACTAGCTGAACTAGTTTTTCTGGCTGCAGTTGGCTGAGGGTCGATTGTTGTGATTTTTCTGCCATCACTCACTTAGGATCCAGACACTTGGCGTCTCTCCCCAGCTCCCTACAGTGAGGAACTAGGACTTCCTCACAGTGCTCCCCTCCCAGGGGTTACCGCCATAGGCTGGTTTGAGGTGTTTGTGGGCACCTGCACTGGCCTAGTTGCCTGGTTCCCTCAGGATTGAGCACAGACCTGCCCCCATTCTGTTGGGAAGCTCTAGGCCCTCTGCTTAATCTTGGGTTCGCTCCCAAGCTGGGTGTGAAGCAGACCATGCTGTTGTGTCTATTGGATTCAGAGCCCCACGCTGTACCTCTCAGTTCTCCTGGGCTGGCAACCACAGAGTCCTTGGTTGGGGCCCTTTGTCCTCCGCACCCTCTCTGCAAACTCTATCAAACAAGTCTCTCCTGGCACCCCACCTTGCTTGGCCAGGAAGGGAGGGGATTGAGGGTCTCAGCTCTTTCCCCAGGACCCCTCTGCACCCAGGGCTTCCAAATAGTTGAGGGGGATGGACTGGAAGCTGGAAGCTGATCTGAGGACTAGGAACTGACCTAGAAACTCTGTGCTCAGTCATGGCATGCTGCGTGGTGTGTACTGATTTCCTGAACTGTGCACGGGCTGAAATCCCTTCTGCTCCTGTGTTTGTCTGGGTTCCCTGGCCAACCTTGGCCGAAAAATCCTAGGGATGGAGCAGCTCCGCGCCAGGCGCTGGACCCCCCAACTGTGCGCAGGCTGAAATCCCCTCTACTGCCATCTGGTTGTGCCACTCGGCAGGTCCTGGCTGAAAAATCCCAAGGAGGGAGTTGTCTGGGCACTGAACATTGGCCCAGGCACCGTTCGGCACCCGCCGCCAGGTGCTAGTCTCCCAACCATGCACCGGCAGAGATCCCAGCTGTTTCTCTTTGCTTCGTCCCCAAGACTACTGTACCACTGCTGTCTCCCTACCCTCTGGTTCCTCCGTGATGGTCGACGTTTCTGGTCCCTTATTTTCATATATGATTGGCAACTGCTGGCTTGCTGGATTCTCCTCCTCTGATCTGACAGGTTTCTCTCACTTTTGTACTAGGAACTGGTATCTGCTCCGTCCTACTCCATCGCCATCTTGAAAGCCTGATGACAAAGTTTTGGTTTACATTGGCTATTCACAACTGAGTCTCTTTCCTCCCCTGTTATAAACAGGACCCTTAACAATTTTTTTTAATCCTCACTCAATGGTACGTTTGATTTCAGACAGAGGGAAAGAGAAACATTGCTATGAGAGGGATACATGGATCAGTTGCCTTATCTGCACACCCTGATCAGGGACAGAACCCATAACTTAGATAGGTCACAACTTTCTAATACTACATAAAATACAAAATATAATCACACACCCAGCTTCTGAAAATAACTTTTTTTTATTTGCATGATAGTGTTTTGCTCCAAAAATGAAAATGCAGAACATAATCTCAACTCTGCAATCCTTTTTGGTTTAGTTAACATCAACTTTTAAAAAATAATTTGTACATTTTTCTCTTCCTTTCTAGAACCTCTGGTTTCCTCTTTATTTGGGACATAATGAAATATGTTTACAAGTATCTTCACACTTTTAACACATCAACACATTTATTAGTTTTAAGAAAAACCCATGATTTCAATTAAAATGGAAGACATAGCTGCAATTACCTAAGGTCATTCACCCCCTGTGGTATTAGTTGGGCATATTTAAAATGCTGTTAGCTTGGCTTTAATTCCTTCTGCTTCATTCAAGTTTAAAAGGTCATGCATTTTCCTATAAGATATGGAGAACATGAGGAGTAAAGTAATCAGAAAATACCAAATTTGACGTGCATTCTGCAACAATAGCAGGTTTAAGAATGTTGTCAGTCATAAAAATATACTGTATTTATTATTAGAAATTTGGAAATGTGGACTTTGGTAGATATCAGAAAGGATGAAATCTGCCTCTCAGAGTACTATATAAAAATAAATGACAAGTAATGAAGCTGCCTTCTATTGTAAGGTCAAGGTGGAACATATCAATAAGTAATCATCAATCATAGGTGGCAACCAGATAAAAATAACCTCTAGATTTATTTAAATATTTGATAAAATAAAAAAATTGTGAACTATATGAAAGTAAAAATTAATTCACTACTTTAATTATCTGTGGAAAGGATATATAAATAGACACAGAGGGCACAACATATGGTGAAGTACAGTTGATGATAATCTCAGTTTTTAATGTGCCACTTTGAAGCCAAATACAATAGCTTGTTATTCCAGTTGTAGGTGGTTTTGTATGAAAAAGTTAAGCTACTTCATGGACATGGGAGAATCAGGGTCTCAGAAAGAAAAGGGTTAAGTATTTTTGATGAATTAAGTAATGGCCTATAAATATTAAAGGCCAATAATTTTTAAATAATTATGCTACTTTTTTCATTCAGTAGGAAAACACTGCCATTAAGCCCCACTCACATTTTTCATTCTTTCAATAAACATCATGGGAAAATTGCATTTTTCTGCTTTTGCCCTTCCTGATGATCTTTTATGCCTTATTAAGAAAAAAATGTAAGAGAAATCCAGTGAAATATTCCTAGACAGCAGTATTTCTAGGAATACATACCACGTGATAAAACGAAAAGTAGAATGCTTCCTTTCCTGGGAGACATACAGCTGTTCCATGACACTCATTCATGACAGACGAAAAAGTATACTTTGAAGGAAATGGAATCATATCAAGACAGCAAGTTGATAAATAAAGACAAAATTTATAAAGAACCACTGTACTTTTGTTGACAATTTATAACTATTGTGGCCAGATACTTATAATCTGATTTATAAAACATACTGGTGTGGCAGTCCATGGGAAGACCTAGTAAAAGATCATTTGAACACTCATGATGTATTCAAATATATAAGACCTAAAGACTTGCTTCCTAGAGTGCTTCAAATGAGGGGGGTTATGGAAGGGTAAGTACTTCTTGTTACAACAACTTCTAGATAAATTGAGAGATTCCCGAATATTAGAAGAAGGACTTTTGGAAAAAGTCAAAGCCTAGGAATTAATATGTAATTGTTATAATTTACAAAAGCATACTAATTAACCTTTCAAACCTTGAGAAAACCATGAGTTTTCTAGCCAAGCCTCATTTAGTCTGGGGTTATGTTTGAGTGAATGAAACACTTTCTAAACTGCAATAATATACATGGAAGACTAAGGAAAAGTTATAGGAGTCTGTCTTTATACTACAAGGTTAAATTCAGAAGCAAGAACTTAGAATAAACAAAATGGTAATTGTAGCCTAAAGCATAAACTGGACTTAGAACCCATGTTTTTACCAGGCAATAATTAGCAATTAATTTTGACATAAATGAAAACCCAAAATATAAAGACATACACAAGCATACATGCACATACAAGCTCATACATTCAAACAGTTTGCAATTGAAGCCACGCTGTAAGAACTCTATGGAGATAAAAGCAAATAGACATAACTTTGAGCATCACACCCAAACTAACAGATCCCACAGAAGTAAATTAACTTGCAAGACCTGTTATCTGTAAACGTAGATTTTTAGACTAAATAATTTCCAAGGCCCCCTATAGTGATGAGGTCTTGGGAGTCTTTTAGAGACAACCAGAAATTCGGACTAGAGGTATAGAGTAGAAAAGAGACTTGTTTCAAATATTCAAACATGATAAACATTATTAAAAGGAAAGTCATTTAATTCCTTCACTGACCATATTACCTCCCATAAACACCATCTCAAAATCTATTTCTCTCAGACAATTCTCCCCTAACCCCATCCATCCCTACCTCCTACTCTCCATCCTTCCCCCTACCTTTGGCTTTGTCCCTGGGTCCTTTATACATATTTCTGATAACCGCTCCCCCTCTCCCCATTATCCCTTCCCACCTCTCTTCTGGTTACTGTCAGTTTGTTCTATATTTCAGGGTCTCTCAACCAAAATTCTTTAACGAAGGACAGATGTATCCTATTAGAGACCATTGCAGACATGTTAATGCTAGGTTTAAATTTCAGTTGTACCAGTAAAAGGGCAATGGGAGAGATAAAGGAGAAAGACCCATTTTGGAAAATGGATCAACATCTTGTATACACGTGTAAAGATGGAAGGGGAAGAAAGGCCAAATTTACTTCTAATTCTTGAGCCTTGAATTTCAGAAAGTTATATTTGAAATGATTAAATCAGGTGAAACAGCAGTGGAGCAAGTTTTAAAACCAAAGATGACACTTTTGCTTATTGTCAACGAGTTTAAGAAACATCCAATGAACAAGCTAAAATATATAACAGAAGACTACTGGACAGTAACGATGGTAGCTAGTTTAGGCTACAAAGTTTTTGAGGGCAGAGACCCTGCCTAATTTATATTTTTCTTATTTGTCCACATAATATCTTTGTCCTATATGATATTTTTGTACTACCCATTGCTTCCTTTCTGAAACACAAGTGCTAAGTTAGATCGTATCAGTCTTTGGGGCAGCCAAGTAGGCCTGAAGAAGTCTCATCTCTTTTCCCGAGTATGACTTATAAAAATATCAAGGTTTCCTCTTTGTGTGCCAAGCTGAAAAAGGTGTGGCATTCCACCTTCCATAGTTGACCCTCAGGTTGTATGAAATTAAGTCAATTGTCGGAGCTACTCCAGCAACCCTTAAATCCAGGATTTGTGGAGAAGTATACATAGTAATTTTCACCTTCTGGGACAGAGAGAACAGGTGCCAAGAAGATAAATTTAGTTGCCAAAACTGCATCCAACAATATATCAAAAAGATCATACACCATGACCAATTGGGATTCATCCCAGGAATGCAAGGATGGTCCAACATTAGCAAATCAGTAAACATAATACATCACATAAACAAAAGCAAAAACAAAAAACACATGATCATATCAATAGAAGCAAAAAAGGCTTTTGATTAGGTACAACACCCATTTATGATAAAAACACTCAGCAAAGTGGGAATAGAGGGAGCTTTTCTCAATACAATAAGGGCCATATATGAGAGACCTACAGCCAATATCATACTGAATGGGAAAAAACTAAAATCTTTCTACTAAGATCAGGAACAAGACAAGGATGTCCACTTCCCCACTTCTATTCAATATAGTTTTGGAAGTTTTGGCCATAGTGACCAGGCAGGAAAGGGAAATATAAGACATCCAAATAGGAAATGAGGAAACAAAACTGTCACTGTTTGCAGATGACATGATAGTGTATATGGAAAATTTTATAGACTCTACAAAAAAAAAAAACTGCTTGAACTAAGTAATGAATTTGGAAAAACATCAGGATACAAAGTCGATATCCAGAAATCAAAGGCATTTTTGTATACTAACAATGAATCAGCAGAAGCAGAAATCAAGAAAGAAATCCCATTCAATATAGCAAAAAGGAACATAAAATGTCTGGGAATAAACCTAATCAAGGAGGTAAATGACTTATATGGAGAAAACTACACAGCACTGAAGAAAGAAATCAGGGAAGACACAAACAAATGGAAACATATACTTTGTTCATGGATTGGAAGAATTAACATAATCAAAATGTCCATACTACCCAAAGCAATATACAGATTCAATGCAATACCTATTAAAGTACCAATGGCATATTTCACAGACATAGAACAAACACTTCAAAAATTTATTTGGATCCCTGGCTGGTATAGCTCAGTGAATTGAGCATGGGCCTGTTAACCAGACAATTGTGGTTCGATTCCCAGTCAGGGCACATGCCTGGGTTGCAGAGCAGTTTCCTGCAGGCCAATTCCCAGCAGGGGACACATGAAAGACAACCATACATTGATGTTTCTCTCCCTCTCTCCTTCCCTTACCCTCTAAAGGTAAATAAATAAAATATTTAAAAAAATTTATTTGGAACCATAAAAAACCCCGAATAGCAGCTGCACTTTTGAGAAAGAAGAACAAAGTAGGAGGGATCACAATACCTGATATCAACCTGTATTACAAGGCCACTGTAATCAAAACAGCCTGGTGCTGGCATAAAAACAGGCACATAGACCAATGGAACAGAACAGAGAGCCCAGAAGTCAACCCAAGTCTCTACAGTCAATTAATATTGGACAAAGGGGGCAGTAACATAAAATGGAGTAAAGATAGCCTCTTCAAAAAATGGTGTTGGGAGAACTGGACAGCTACGCGCAAAAAAAATGAAACTTGAGCACAGACTTACACCATACACCAAAATAAATTCAAGGTGGATAAAAGACTTAAATGTAAGTAGTGACACCATTAAAATCCTAGAGGAGAACATTGGCAAGAAAATCTCAGATATTTCACACAGCAACTTTTTTACTGATATGTCCCCTAGAGCAAGGAATGTAAAGGAAAGAATAAACAAATGGGATCTCATCAAAATAAAAAGCTTCTGCATGGCTAAAGAAAACAGTATTAAATTAGCAAGACAACCAACTGTATGGGAAAACATATTTGCCAGTGATACCTCAGGCAAAAGTTTAATCTCCAAAATATACAAAGAACTTACATGACTCCATTCTAAGAAGACACCTAACCCAATTAAAAAATGGGAAAAGGACTTGAACAAACACTTCTCCAAGGAGGACATACAGAACATTCAGAGACACATGAAGAGATGCTCAATATTGCTAGTTATCTGAGAGATGCAAATTAAAACCACAATGAGATACCACTTCACACTGGTCAGGATGGCTATTATAAACAAAGCAACAAACAACTAATGTTGGAGAGGTTGTGGGGAAAAGGGGACCTTAGTTCACTGTTGGTGGGATTGCAGACTGGTACAACCATTATGGAAAACAGTAAGGAATTTTCTCAGAAAAATAAAAATCGACCTGCCTTTTGACCCAGCAATTCCACTGCTGGGATTATATCCTAAGAATCCTAAACCATCAGTATCAAAGAACCCATGCACCACAATGTTCATAGCAGCACAATTTACAATAGCCAAGAGTTGGAAGCAACCTAGGTGCCCATCAGTAAATGAATGGATCAAAATGCTGTGGTACATATACACAATGGAATTCTATGCTGCAGAGAGAAAGAAGGAGGTACTACACTTTGCAACATCATGGATGGAACTGGAAAGCATTATGCTGAGTGAAATAGGCCAGGTGCTGAAAGACAAATACCATATGATCTCACCTTTAACAGGAAGCTAAACAACAAAACAAACAAGGAAGCAGAAAACAAACAAAGACACTGTAATAGAGAACAAGGGGATAGTGACCAGAGGGGAGAAGGAAGGGAAGTGAAGGGGAAAAAGGGGGAGGGATTTGGAGGAACAAATAGGAAGGACACAGGGACAAGAACTAAGGGGGGGGAATGGAGGGAGGTGGGAGCACAGGATGGGGTGGGGCTCTGTTGGGAGAAATAGACAAATAACTTTAGTTGAAAATAACTAAATAAAATAAATAGAAAAAAAAAGTTTCCCAAACAAAAACATTTCTTGATAGTACACAGCGTGTTTGTGTGCCCCAGGATTCAAACTAACATTAGACATTCTTACTGGTAGATAAACTTCAATCAAAGTAGCTGTGAAGTAAATGTAGACAATATCCCTGAAATATACTATAATTTCTGTATTCACAGATTGTTCGCCTACTAGTGTTAATAACTTGCAGTTCCATGGTGCATTTTCTCTGTATAATGATCCCTCATGTATATTATCTCATTTACTGTTAATCACAGGCCTGCTGAGTAATGGAGAGCTGTGGTTATACACATTTTAGTGATTAAGAGGTTCACACCAGCAAAGGGTAATTGTCTTGGTTCAGATGACAATGTTAATAGTGTTTTCTAATAGAAGCAGCTGTCAGCAGTGGCAACCCTTTTAATGACACAATGAGGTTGATCTGGAATCAGTAGTCAAAGGGCTATGTATTTTCCAAGCAAGTCTATAACTGCACTTTCTTAAATCAACATGTTTATAATTTCAATAATTCAAATTACTTGTTAGTTTAGTTGAACACTATTCTTGACTCCTTAGATGCATGAAACAAAATATAAAGTGCTGACTATTATGTCTTAAAATTATAAGCAGTTAAAATGTATTTTTATTTATGCCATTTATTTTTTTCCTCACATGCTATCAACATGGAAAAAGATACACACTCATTTTTACAACCAAAAAAGTGACTTCAGAATTGAGCATACTATGCTGGAAGAATTGGAAAATAAGCTAACAGCAGGAAGACAGAAACGAAGTTGAGTTCATGATGAACACAATTTATTAGTGATATAAAGTTGAAGGTTTTCCCTATGGTTGGTATTTGTGCTTTGACGGTTGCATTTTCTATCAAGATACTTTTTTAGTTAGCAATGACTTTGTGTTCTAGGGATATGCCTGTATTTTTTCAGGTTACTATTTTGTACCTGTAGCTGGATTATTTTCTATGTGAATTTCTTCAAATTTAAAGGAAAAAAGAGGGTTTCCCCTGAGGGGTAGACAAAGTAGTTAATGTTATTGAAATCCCTTCAAATAAAACAAATTTATTCCTGGGATATTTGGTCTTGGAGGAAGGGGCTCAGCACCTTTTTCTGCTGAAAATCTGGCCACTGCTCAAGGCAATTTTCTCTGGGAAACTGGACACCTCTCTCTCCCAAGCAAATCAAATGACATCATGTCTCAGTCATGTGTACTCTTGTCGGTTGCACACGAAAGAAATCTTGAGGAAAGTGAGACTCCATATTTGTACCTTACAGATACCTTATTTTCTTGTAGAGTATATTTTTCCTATTGAAAGATCTTAGATTATAATAAAAAACAGCTTAGCATCACTTAAAGAAAACAATAATGGTTATTAATGAACTAAGCTTTATGAAATATTAATTTATAAAAAATAATACAGCTCATGGCAGTGCTTTCTAGCCAGTTAAATGCAATAAACAATCTCAGAATGTAAGGTTGCTCTATCTTAGATAGTTTTTTTGTTTTTTTTTCATGTAGTGGCAAGAATCAGTCTCCCTCTTCTGTTTAAAGCAGAACATAACCTAATAGAAAAAACAAATTTTTGATACTCCTCCTTGATTCATAGAGCAATCTAAACATCCCTAGTTTCATATTTCTTAATTTCCATCAGTTGCTTTGTAGACAACTGAGAGGCTGATCTATCTCTCAGTCATGCCACCAAGTAGAAGGTCTTCCTTCTCTGAATTCTAGGTCAGTTCATTTTCTTTCTAGGGATCACTTTCTTTTTATCTTTTTATTTCTTTTTTTGCTATACTTTTACCTCTCATTCACTCACACTTTTTGTATATCTTAATTTGGAGAGGAAGGAATGCACTTACTGTAAGGGTATATAGAATTTTCCTCCCCGTATTAAAGCCCAAAAGTAGAAACTGCATTTTTCTTACCTCACATATCATGCCAGAATTTTAGCCTGCAGTTGTGTAATATTTTATTTCAGTGGTTTGCCTATTAGACTGGCAGTTCTGAATGAATAAACACAAGATCACCTGCTGTATAGTGGTGTCACTGCAGATGATCAAACTGTGGCAAAAACGGAACAGCAAAAACAGTTCCCTAATTACTCGAGAGAGAAGTTTCTTGTGGTGAAGTTCCCACAGTGAATAAGACCCTCTAAAAATACACTGGATAAAGATCCAGCTGTTCTGGGACTACTGAATTTAAAATCACAAACTAGCAAACATCATATATTTGATTTGAATTTTAGCACTGGCTCCAGCCCTTATGTAGTTCAATTTTTTTCTCATTGCTATTAAAAACTTTTGGTCAGAAATATGTGGTGCTTCATGGTGATTTGAAAACATTGGGGAAAAAAAATGAAGGGGCATAAGTAAAGTACCAAATGATGATAAAATGACAATACTATTAAGTGCATTATACAAATACAGATTACTGAATGCAAATATATGATTTTCCTCTCAGAATTTAAGTAAAGTACTAAAGTGAGATTATTATTTTAGGCAGAATATGTGAATGAGTAATGAAAGCTTTCTGTCGCAGATCCAGAACATCTGACAATGTGTTTGAGACCCTGTTCTGTTTTTCAGGCTTTTATTGTGAGCCTAACATTTCCAGGCTGGTCCTTTGCATGAGCTTGGCACCTTGTAGGGCAGATAGCACTCTGGGACCTCTGAGGCACTGATCTATTTTAAATTCTGCTTCCATAAATTATAGCCAATTATATAAAGAAAAATCTTCTGTTGAAGAAAAAAAAACTGGACTAAGCCTTTGCTTCTAGTCTATGTCTTTAAAACTGTGTCCAGAAAAGTATAACCCAAGATCCTGACATTGAGAACAGACTGATAGTCACCAGAGAAGAGACAAAAGAAAATTTCAGGGTAAAGTGGGAAGGGTATACATGAACAAGTATAAAGGACACATGGACACAAACTTAACATTATTCACCTTGTGCTTCCTCCCAGATATACAAGGAGCAGCACTAGGTGGGAAGAAACCTGGCTGGCAGACTGCTGCCAGGGAGTTCCCTCTGAGTGTGTTCCTTAATTGCACTCCAATCTCTGCTGCAGGTTACTTGGTGGCACTCAAACATTGCTTCTGGGGAACTAAGGCATTGCTTCCAGGGCAGCAATGCCTGCCAGGGGAAGTGCCCCACCTGGAGCAAAAGTGAAGTGAAAGGTGAGTGACTATAACATGGGGAGGTTGGGGTTCCTGAGGGGTCAGGAGGAGCGGTTCTACCCATGCTGCCTTCAAGCTTTGTGGGAGCTCAGTGCTTCTCTGCACTCCAGTGGGTGGGGAGCACCGCAATCCACAGGCCTGGAGTTGGGGGGTAGGGGTGGGCAGGCCCCAGCGGAGAGGGGCCCTGGAGCCCCAAGCCCTACCCTGTGCCTGCACCTGGCTGCACCGCAACCACCTGGCCCACACTGGCCTGTGCCTGCCCTCTCCAGGGAGCAGGGGCGAACTCACTTCCCTGGGAACTGGGGCGAGTGGGTTTGGAGCTGTAAGGCTAGGGAGTTTGAGGTCACCAGTTTCTGCTTTTTCACTGCCCTTTTTTCCTGTCAACTTTGACGTTTTTTACTGGGTCTTTCTGGCCTCATTTTTTTAGAGCAGAAAAGGAAAAAGAAAAGGCGTTCGTCGTGGCCTTTTAAGGAAACAGTGTATCCAGTATTTTTCTTTGCTCTGTCACTAATTTTCTTTTAAAACGAGCTAACATTGGTTAATAATACGTAGGTTTGATAATCAGTTTGTACAGCTTGATAATTCGGTTTCTATATACACTATTGTGTGTTCATCTCCAAAGTCTGTTTTCTTCCATTTCTAGATATTGGGCTGATGAACTCGTTATTGCAGGAGGGTCAAACTCTTTTCACCAGGGCCACAGCAGCCTTTGGGCTGCTTTCAAAGGGCCCAAAACAACTTCAGACCTGTATGAAGGTACCTACTCTCTGAAAGCTAAGCGAGAGCTAGGCGCTGACTCCGGGGGAAGAACAAGGGGCAGGGCTGATACGACAATGTGTTGGGCCTTCTATTTGGCACCTGTGACTTACTGAGTGGCTGTATTGTGTTTGATATCTTGGACCAGGAGGGATGACCTGGGGTTTGAAAAGAAATTAACTTTCCAAAATCTGTGAATCAGTAGAAGAGCATATTGGCAAAGGAATCATTATGTTGCATTAAGCAGCCTGGTAAAGTGCATTTCCAAAAGTATATCTGCTGGCTTGTAAGTTGGAGGTGCTAGGGAGTATGATGTGGCACAAGCAGAGAAACTATGAATTAGTCATTCATAGTCTGGTAAGTGCTCAAACAAAAAGAGTTTATGTTCCCAAAGTTCTTTAGCCTTTTTAGTTTACAGGCCCTGGTTTAGAAGAAGCCCTAATAGTTCTTTGTATACTATCTTCTGTTTACTGTTTGACAATGATTAATAAGCTGTACCTAAACTCCTTTGCAAAAATCCCAATACAAGCCTGACTAGCCAAGTTTGGTGTGCTTTCTCTTTTCTGGCTGCTGCAGCAACTCTTTCACCCTTTTGAGATAGTTGCCAGGCTTTTCCAAACTAGTCTCCTCTGTAGAGGGTGGGGAGGCCATTGTGAGGCTCTCCCCTGTTGAGGGAGTAGTCCTGCCAGCCATTTTCCTCCTCAGGACTCCATAGTCCCTGTGAATTTGTCTCATGTCTCAAACATCCTGCCACAGTCACTGTTTTCAGTGCACATGTCAGGATTGAGCTGTGCAACATATGGTATTTAGAAGCATTTCTGGCATTTACCAAGTAGGTGAAGCAACTTTCCCTATTGATGAGAACCAGAAATATCTTCAGAATGTTCCTGAATGTCCAAAGTGCTTTAGCACCCCTGCCTTATGGCATTAAGCCTTAATGCTTTCAGAATCTCCATTGAAGAGTTAATGCTTCGAGTGACCCTGCTATGAGACTTTAGACCAGACAGTTTGAAGTATTAATTTATCCATATTAGTCACAGGAATCCCTAGAATATGCAGGTAGGATAAGTAAACAATGCTCAACTAAACAACATTCTGGAATGGATCCTCTACATGAAGGGAATTACACATAAGAAGCTCTTTATGAGAAAAGCAATCACTAAGGTACTATACTCTAAACATTATGAAAGCATAATATTTAGATTTCTGGTTTTGTGCATAGTCTTGGAGTGGGGGAATGAGTATTGTTTAACAGTTTTTCCTTCCATAAGACAAGGATCCTCCTTGGGATAATTGAATTGAAATGCATTTGTATTTTTTAAAGTGTTCCATTCTAAGATCCATTATAAATTTTTTCTAACGTCACGGTATTTGTTAACAAATTTGAATAAAAATAGGTTTGTTCTAAAATGGCTTAAGAGTTAAGAAGCATGTATAAGCATAATTATTTCTGGCAAATTAGTGAAAATAGATATTTTTGTATATTTTTCTAGGTTTTCAACTTTATTTGTACTGAACAAGTGCAGGAAATTATTTTTTAAACCTACTTTTAGCTTTCAGGCTACTGATATACAGGCTTCAGTACATTTGGATGAGTAGGATTGGTTTGATTACCCCCAAATATCCCTTATTTAAAAAGTGAAAGAAAGGTTTGATTGTTCTTACTAAATTATAAGAATATATTTGTTTTTTGTATTTTGCAAAATGGGAGTTGTGTTTAAATTGATTGGGAATTTGAAATGAGTTTAGTATTTTGAACTACAAAGTCTTCAGTGGTTTGATAGTAAAGATGGAATGTTCCTTTTTTTTCTTCGAGGTTGACAATTGCATTTTTTGTGCTGCCTGGACTGCATATGTTGGATTCCCTAGATGTGGTGAGCACAGAGGACGTGATAGAGTGGATTTACTCCCTTCAGATCCTTTCCACAGAAGACAGTGAGTGAGTTGTTAGCATTCTGTTTTTAGTGTGACTAGTTGTACCTGGTGTAAGTATGTGTTGGATTAGCATATTGTTGTGTTTATTGGTAAACTATTAACATATTTTATTCATCTATATTTTTCTCGTAATGGAACACTCCCATTTGGTTCAAATACTACACTTAGCAAGCCTAATGTATAATCTTTCTGAGAACAAATTAGAATGGTCTGGGACTAACAGAGTCACAATTGCTGCATCATCCTGTGTTATGCACGTTCACATTGATGACTGCTTGTTGATTACTTGTATTCCATTTAGTTTGATTACTTGTATTCTATTTAGTTGATTACTTGTATTCGTTTGACTAGTTTTGTACCATTTGCTCTTTTTTGGGTGTCTTCACTGAAAACCTTTTTCATCAAAAAGTTTCTTTTCCATCTCCCGGTCATCTTCCCTCTAATGTTTCACTAGTATTTCTTCAGTGATTTCTTCGAGCTCACTCTTATGCCTCAGTCATTTTCATACTACTTAAGACTTTACAGATTTTGATCAATTAAATGAATTTTCAAAATTTAGAAACTACCTACTCAACCAAATATGCATGAGTTTTATTAACTCCATTGCTCACTGTGTGGAGTGTAAAATACCTAATATCAGTTTAACTTAAGAATGATAGAAATTCTAACCTGAAAGGTGAAGCTAATAAGCTCTCAGGAAATCACACCATTTTTATCTGAGGTTACCATATACCTGTCTTTAAAGAGTCAGCATTTATAAATTAACAGCACTGCCCATTGGTTGGAGTGGTCATGAATAAATCTCACCTAGATGAACTTTTTTTTAAGATTTTACTTATTTATCTTTAGAGGGGAAGGGAAGGACAGAGGGAGAGAAACATCAATGTACGGTTGCCTTTCGTGGGTCCCCTGCTGGGAACTGGCCTGCAGGGAACATGCCTGCAACCCCAGTATGTGCGCTGTCTGGGAATCAAACCGCGATTGTCTGGTTCGCAGGCCCGCACTCAATCCACTGAGCTACACCAGCCAGGGCTCACCTAGATGAACTTTTAAATAAGCTAATAAGCTAAACCTTCATTTAGTGAGAAAGAGGTTTGATCTGTTGGACATAGTTTATGGCTTTGTACTTTGTTGTGGGGGCAACTTTGCCAGCAAGTCCCACCTCCCACCATGGATGAAACTAAAACTACTAAAACATGATCTGCCTGGGGAGGAGAGGTGGCCAATCTCTCAGAGGAGAAAGGTCAAGAGGCCCTTCCTCAATGGCTATTATTGGTTTGTAATACACAGGAATATAGGAGGTAAGGACCAGACAGTGAATACCATTTCAAAGGAATCCGAGGGCTTAGTCTGAGTCAGTCTGTCAGGAGAAGGGGTTGCAGAAACTTTGGGAGACATATTCATTTTCTGCGTAGACCTTAACATATGAAAGAAAGCACTCTTAGCAAAGCAGGCTCCATAGGATGTTTAGGAATTCTTTCTTATGCCCAATCACTCTGGATCTCACTCTAGCTGCAAGAGGCTGCACTGCCTCCCCCATCACAGGTTTTCAGGCGTAAGTGGATTAGAGCCAGTAAGAGATTCTCCAAGAGGACGTGGGGACTAGGGCTATGTCAGAATAGCTTGGGGGGTGAGGGTCCATCACTCCCTCTTTGTGGCATCCCCCCCCCCAGTCCTTCCATGATGGCCTCCCAAGTGATACTATCTGGTTTAGGTTGCCCCTCCTTTGAGCGATCTTTGCCTCCCCCACCATGTATTGGGGGCAGGGGCGTGAAGCAGAGACAAGCTTTGTGTTCTCATGGCTCACATTCTGGAGGTCCTTCACTCAGTCTTAGCCATAGGGGACAGTTACACCTCCTGAAACTAGGTAGACCAATTCCCAAAACTTTGTCGGTATTGAAATTCTGACTGCTTGTTTCTGTGTGTTTTAAAATCTGTGCCTCTGGATAAATGCTTGTTCAAAATTAGCATTTTGCCCTGGCTAATGTGCCTCAGTGCATTGATTGCTGGGCTCAAACTGAAGCATTGCTGGTTAGATTTGTGGTCGGGGAGCAGCCCTGGGTTAGGGGGAAGGTTACCAGTTGAGGCAGGCAAGAGGCAGTCAATCCATGTGTCTCTCGCACACTAGTGATTCTCTACCTCTCTACCTCCCTCCCTTTTCTTCTCTCAAGAAATAAGTAAATAACATTTACACGAGGTCTGTCAGAGCTCCACACATAAATATGTAGTCACTTTTCACCAGCTATGTGAAGCAGCATGTGTGATAAATTGCTCAGTCCCTGCAGACTCTAACATGTTGGTGAGTAGGATTTATTGAATGCTCTGCTAAGAGTACTTGGCTAAATGGGTGCAGAAGGGCTTTGATAAATTACAAGACGTGGTCCTCATTCTCTAGGAGCTTATGGGTAATTCTAGTAACCTGCAAGTAGAAGTAATTTGTGTTTTCCCTTTGTACCAGGATTTTTCTTTCTTTACTAGCTTAAATGGAAATCTGGGATTTTGTTTTTTAAGTCGTATACTAGGCAGATGTAAAGGTAGTATTACAGATTCTGACTTTTGTTCTTATACAAAAAAATGTATGCCCTGGACAAATTATACAGTGTAGTGCCTTAAAGAAATATACCTCACATTATACATATGGGAAATTTTACACTGTGTTACACAGAAAAGCTATTCTGTTTTTTTCTAAAATGTATATTTTACTTAGAAAAAAAATATTGATCTTCAGCCCCCAAAATTAAGTAGCCATGATTTCTGTAGGAAAGTATGGACTGTAATTACTTAGTGAGGGCACTCATACTATAGGTTACGCTTACCAGAACACTTACTACTTTTTTGCCATGCTTCTTAATTTTGTGTTTTCTTATATTTTCTCTCCACATCTAAGGAATGTTGGCTGGCTCTGTAATTGAGCTGTGGGTGTTTTTTTTTAATATATTTGACTTATTTATTTTTTAGAAAGAGTGGAAGGGAAGGAGCAAGAGTGAGAGAGAAACGTCAATGTGTGTTTGCCTCTCTTGTGTCCCCTACTGGAGAACTGGCCCACAAGCCAGGCATGTTCCCTGACTGGGAATCAAATCGGTGACCCTTTGCTTCACAGGCCTGTGCTCAATCCACTGAGCTACACCAGCCAGGGCTGAGCTGTGTTTTTGTCTGTCTTTATTATGTGTTTACTCCCCTCTATCATTATGTAAGTGAAAATGAATATTTTACTACCCTTTAATATCCATATTCTTTTGAATGGCTGCTTCCTTTTCTTGTTGTTTGATCTTTTGCTGTGAGAGATGTGCTGACTCTTTTAGCTTTCATCACAATGCTGAAGGAACTTCATAACCATCACTTATAACCACTATTTGACTGTATTTAGTAAAGATGAGCATAATGTGCATTCTGTGACCCAGCAGTTCTTGCCCCTAGTACATAGCCAAAAGATACTACACTAAGATGTTCATTGTAATACTTATTCTAAGAGCACTTTTCTAATATTTACTATAATTGACGAAGGTGTTTACATTTTTTAAAATGGTGGTTGGTACTCACCATCTCTCTTGAAACCATTCAGAGTTCTGTTCTACATTGTACTGTCATCTCCATGGACTCCATTGATTTGAAGCCCATTGCAAAGTTCTTGAACAATTAGCACTGCTTAACTGTTGCTTATAATGTTTTTGCTTATGTATTAATTGTAAACTTCTGGAGGACTGAAAATGTGTTTGACTTTCATTTGTCTTCCCTCTCAGTGCATAAAGCATTGCTGCATATCAGCAGTTGATGAATTGTTAAATCACATGTACCTTCTCCACTTTTAGTGTTCCTTCTTCCTGTATTTTCACATTTAGCCTAGAGCATCCTCTTGTAATTCCAATATCTTCTCACTCTTAAGGCATCTGCAGAATGGGTAGAATGTGCTTTCTGCGACTCATAGGTTGGTATTTGTCCTACTCTGTGACAGCATAAAAACTCTTAAAAATTTAGAGGGTTGGTCCAAAAGTCCGTTTGTTTTTTCTGTACAGTAAAGGACACATTTTTCATTTTCACCAATACCATGGAATAATGTTGATCTCAAGTAATGTCTCAATTTGATCTCTGTCTACTTTGACCAGTCTGCCTGACCATAGAACATCCATCCCGTGAGAAATCTCTAGCACAAAACTTCACAAACCACTTTTGACACCTTCAGTGTCACAACATCTTCCGAATGCTCTGCACAAATCTTTTTTACCATTTCAGTTGTGTTTTAAACTTTCTTGAAACAGTGAAGCATAAAGTGCCAAAAATGTTGTGTATTTTCTTCCATCTTCCATATTAACATGTGCACACAAAAATTCACCAATTATGATGTGTATTTTAATACACACTGACATTACAGCTGTCACAATATAACCTAACAAAATTGTTTCACGTGAAGTTAAAGAGAACTAAGTGCTACTAGAACTATCTTACAGCCAAAAAACAAACAACAAACAAACGTTTTGGCCAACCCAGTAAGAATGTTATATGAAACACATAAATGAAAAATTTTATAGATTTCATTAAATAAATACTTAAAATTTTTGGTAGCAAAAGATAAAAGACAAGTGACAGACTTGGAAGGAATTGTGGTAATATAAGTAATAGACAAAATACTGACATTGTTTATATTGCTTGCCACATGTCCGTCTACACTGAAGAATTCTTAAAGATTGAGAAGAACACGATAAATGACTTCAGAAAATGACAACATGTAGGAATAGGTAATCACTAAAGTAGTATAGATAGTCAAGGAATACATAAAAAAGAGGAATAACCTTACTAGAAATCAAGGAGATGTAATAGAAGTATGGATATTATGTTATGTTTTACCTAACGTCAATTTAGCAAAACCTTTTACAAGTTGGCAGGAATGTGGGGGAAAGAGCACTTTATACTTTTGGTGGAAGTGACAATTACTGCAGTCTTTTTCAGGGTATTTTAGCAGTACAGTTTTTCACCCTGTCTGACATATTCTTATGTGTATTGAAAACTGGCCCCCTGGGGCATGTTGACCCAGAACCACAGAATAGGACTTTAATTGGAATAAGGGTCTTTGTGGTATAGTTATGGTAATAATGATATTGAAATTAATCACTGGTGTTTTTATAAGAGAAAGGAGAGGGAGATGTGAGACACAGAAGAGAGGCAGAGAGCGAAGGGAGGTATGAAATGGAGCTCCCTCAGAGCTTCATAAAGAGCCAACTCTGCCAACACATTTATTTTAGACTGCTGGGCTCCAGAATGATGAGAGAATGGATTTCTGTTGTTCGCAAGCCATTAGGTTTATGGTACTTTGCACAATTAACCTTGCAGGCTAATACATGTGCACAAAAATATATGTAGAGAAATATTTGGGTCTTACTTATTTTTAATGGATTTATTCTTTTTTATTGTTATTGCAATGAATTAAAAGCAACATAAATGTTCACTAAAGTGTGGGAGCAGTTTTTCTCAGAACTCCCCCAGTCTGCCATGGATGAAAGTAAAGTAGACAAGAAAAACTCCTAGAGGTGGCCAGTTTCTAAAGGGGAAAAGTGGTAGAGCCCCTTCCTCCAATGGTTTTTATTGGGTTGTAATACACAGGAATACAGGGCTGCAATGATCAGACAGTACATAACATTCCAAAGAAATCTGAGGGCTTAGTCTGAGTCAGTGTCTGTGAGGGAGAGAGTTTTGCAGAAATTTTGGGTGGCATACTCATTTCCTTCTCTGACCCTTACATATGAATGAAAGCACTCTTAGCAGATTTCACAGTTTTCTCAAGAGTTCTTTGTGATTCCAGATTTTTGTCTGGGACACACTCTAGCAAGGGTAGGAGCTGCACCCCTCCCCATCTGGTATTCAAGATTAAGGGCTTAGAGTTAGGAAGCACTTCTCCCAGAGGACATGGGGACTCAGGCTATGTCACATAACCAGAGGGCACGGGTCTACTGCTTGCTCTTTGTTGCAGTCCCCCGAGTCCTTCAATGATGGCCTCTCAAGTGCTCCAGTCTGGCTTAGGTTGCTCCCTACTGTGAGGAGACTTGCTCACCATGGAATTGAAACCATACTTTAAGGCAGGGAGAAAACTAAGGCAGTGTTTGCTACCAGAGACAAGCTTTGTCTTCACTGGCTTGCATTCCGGAGGTCACTCACAGCCTTAGACACAGCAGGGTTAGGGTTACAATTCCTGAAACCAGGCAGGGAAGTCCACAACACTAAAGGTGAAACAGTCAAACTCTCGTCTAGTAAATAATACTCTGTGGTAGTAAAGTGGTTGAGGTAGATCTGCATGTGTACTGACATAATGTCCATATGTACTGACATGAAACCACTCATTATACGTGGTTAAATTATAAATACCAACATATGCAGAGGCACATTTTGTTTTAAAGAGTTGTAAACATAAATGTATAGGAAAAACTGTAAAAGGATACATAGAAAAAAATCCAGTGGATGGGAAAATAGATGGAAACAGATAGGGATGCAAGAATAAGGTACTTTAATTTTATTCTATGTATCTGCATTGCTTGAACGTTTACAAGAAACATGTTACCATTTTTAAAAATTTGAGTTAAAAAGTCAGTCAAATCTCTCTTAAAAACACAATAAAAATAAACATTGCTATTTTAAACAATATTTAAACAATGTAAACAATCAAAAATAAATAATATTTATGTCAACCAATACATAAATATTGGTGTTTTGCTCATGGCAGAAACAAAAATATAAAATTTATATTTTATAAATTTCCAAAGCATTGCCAAATTCCTTGATTAAATTAGTTCTTCCAGGCGGATGCTGGGAAGATGGTGACGGAGTAGGACAGAGCGGATTCTAGCTCCCATACTCGTCGGTGAAAATCCTGGCAGCTCTATAGAGAAACAGCACAATAAACCTTCGGTTACCCAGCATTTATGAAATTAAAAGACCAGAAATTGTGACCGACACTGAAACACCAGACAGTGGCAGAGTCAACTACGGGAGCTGGGACACAAGCAGCCCCTGTGACGGGCCTGGGTGCCAGAGGAGTCAATTAAGGGAGCCGGGACACTCACCAGTGGTAGGCGACCAGTGCTAGGACCAGCGGGAGAGTAGGTGGAGATGGAGAACATTAAAATACCTGAAGGAGTCTGCACCACTGAAATTCACAGGTATTATACCACAGAAGTTCACACCATAAACCCGGGGAGTCAGAACAGACCAATTTTAGAAGCTGAGGCTAACAAGAAGAATCTCAAACAATGGGAAGACAAAGAAACAATCCCCGAATGAAAGAAAAAGCAGAGACTTCAAAAGAATGTTAGATGAAATAGAGGCAAGTCAACTATCAGATATTGAATTCAAAGCACTGGTTATCACGAAGTTCAGAGAGCTCACAATGAGCTACCAGAAACTACAGGGGAGCTACAATGATCTCTCTGCAAACTACATCAACATGAAAAAGAAAATGGAAACTATCAGCAAGGGACAAGAGGAAATGAAGAATACAATTTCCAAGTTGAAGAATATGGTAGGAAGTTTCAAAGGTAGAATAGAAGAGGAGGAGGATCAGATTAGCAAGTTGGAGGACAAAGTAGAAAGCATCTCACAGAAAGAGCAAGAAAATAAAAAGAGGCTCAGAAAGAATGAAGAGAAATTAAGAGATATGCAAGACAATATGAAACGTAATAATATCTGAATTATAGGAATACCAGAAGGAGAAGAAGAAGAACAAGGGATAGAAAACCTATTTGGAAGAGTAATGAGAGAAAATTTCCCTAATTTGATGAGAGAAAAATCACACAAATCCAGGAATCACAGAGAGTCCCAATCAAGAGGAACCCAAAGAGGCTCACTTTAAGACACATCATCATTAAAATGGCAAAATTTCAAGACAAAGAGAGAATCTTAAAGGCAGCAAGAGAGAAAAAAGAAGTAACACACAAGGGAGCCCAAATAAGGTTAGCTACTGAATTCTCGATGGAAACACTCCAAGCAGGAAGAGAATGACAAGTAATATCCCAAGTAATGAGAAACAGAGGCTTACAACGAAGGCCACTTTACCCAGCAAGGCTCTCAATCAAGATAGATGGCCAAATAAAGAGCTTCCAAGACAGAAGAAGTCTAAAAGAATATGCCTCCACCAAACCAGCTCTACAAGAAATATTAAAAGGACTGCTTTAAGGAAAGGAAGGAAAATAGGGAGACAGAGAGGAACACAGGTACAAAAATGGCAATGAATAAGTACCTATCAATAATAACCTTAAATGTAAATGGATTAAATGCTCCAATCAAAAGACATAGAACAGCTCAATGGTTAAGAGAGCATGACCCTCACATATGCTGCCTACAAGAGACCCACCTCAGGACAAAAGACCATCACAGACTTAAAGTGAAAGACTGGAAACAAGTTTTCCAAGCAAATGGACAAGAAAAAAAAATCTGGGGTAGCCATTCTTATATCAGACAAAATAGACTTCAAAAAGGGGCCATAAAGAGAGACCCGGAACATCACTTCATTATACTCAAGGGAAAATTCCACCAAGAAGACATTACCATCATAAATATATATGCACCCAAATATATCAAGAAAATCTTAGAGGACTCCAAGAAACATATTGACAGCAACACAATTGTAGTAGGGGATTTTAACACCTCACTGTCAAAAATGGACAGATCTTCCAAACAAAACATCAACAAAGATATTGGGGCATTAAACAGCACCCTAGATGAAATGGACTTAACTGATATACATATATAGAGCCCTTCATCCCAAAGAAGCTAAATACACATTCTTTTCAAATGCACATGGAACATTTTCAAAGATAGAGCACATGATAGGCCACAAAATGAGCCTGAACAAATTCAAGAAAATTGAAATCATACCAAGCATCTTCTCTGACCACAAGGGACTGAAATTGGAAAGCAACCCCAAAGGAAAAAAAAAACTCAGAGCACCCAAAATCATGGAGACTGAATGGTATGGTATTAAACAATGAATGGGCCAAGATTGAAATTAGGGAAGAAATGAAAACATTTCTGGAAACAAATGAAAACGATCTCACAACACCCAAAACTTATGGGACACAGTGAAGGCAGTCCTGAGAAGGAAGTTCATTGCAGTACAGGCTT
Organism: Artibeus lituratus; assembly: GCA_038363175.2. NCBI lineage: Eukaryota > Metazoa > Chordata > Mammalia > Chiroptera > Phyllostomidae > Artibeus > Artibeus lituratus. Next base: position 631,351 of record JBAWUR020000024.1, on the reverse strand, counting down.
ACCTAAAGAAGATAGAACATTTCAAACAAACAACCTAACCCTACGCCTGCAAGAACTCCAGGGACAACAACAAAGGCAGCCCAGAGCAAATAGAAGGAAGAAAATAACCAAGATCAGAGCAGAACTAAATGACATAGAAACTGAAAGCACAATTCTAAGGATCAGTGAATCCAGGAATTGTTTCTTTGAATAGATTAACAAAATAGACAAGTCTTTAAGTAGGCTCCTCAAGAAAAGAAGAGAGAGGACACAAATAAACACAATCAGAAATGAAAGAGGAGAGATTACAACTGATACCGCAGAAATAGAAGGGATTGTAAGAAATTACTATGAAGAACTGTATGCCAAGAAATTTGAAAACCTAGGGGAAATGAACAAAGTTCTAGAAAAATATAACCTTCCAAAACTCAATGAAAAAGAAGCAGAAAACCGGAACACACCAATAACAGCAAAAGACATTGAATCAGTAATCAAAAAACTCCCATCACACAAAAGCCCTGGACCAGATGGTTTCACAGGAGAATTCTACAAAGCATTTAAGGAAGAGCTAATTTCTATTCTCCACAGACTATTCCAAAAAATCCAGAAGGATGGAAAACTCCCAAATTCTTTTTATGAAGCCAGCATCATCTTACTTCCAAAACCAGGTAGAGACACAATAAAGAAAGAAAAATTCAGGCCAATATCCCTGATGAACATAGACACTAAAATTCTCAACAAAATATTGGCAAATCAAATCCAACAATATATCCAAAAGATCATACAACATGACCAAGTGGGATTCATCCCAGGGATGCAAGGATGGTTCAATGTTACCAAATCAGTAAATGTAATACATCACATAAACAAAAGTGATCCCCCACTTGTAATACATTACATCACACAGCAACGTTTTTACTGATATGGTCCCTAGACAAAGGAACATAAAGGAAAGAATAAACAAATGGGATCTCATCAAAATTAAAAGCTTCTGCATGGCCAAAGAAAACAGTATTAAACCAAAAAGAGAACCAACTGTATAGGAAAACTTATTTGCCAATGATACTTCAGACAAAGGTTTAATCTCCAAAATATACAAAGAACTTACATGACTCCACTCCAAGAAGACAACCAACCCAATTAAAAAAATGGGAGAAGGACTTGAACAGACACTTCTCCAAGGAGGACATACAGAACATTCAAAGACACGTGAAGAAATGCTCAATATCGTTAGCTATCAGAGAGATGCAAATTAAAACCACCATGAGATACCACTTTACACCAGTCAGGATGGCTATCATAAACAAAGAAAGAAACAACAAATGTTGGAGAGGTTGTGGGGAAAAGGGGTCCTTAGTTCACTGTTGGTGGGACTGCAGACTGGTACAACCATTATGGAAAACAGTATGGAATTTTCTCAGAAAACTAAAAATCGACCTGCCTTTTGATCCAGCAATTCCGCTGCTAGGGTTTTATCCTAAGAACCCCCAAACATCAATATCAAAGAACCTATGCACCACAATGTTCATAGCAGCACAATTTACAATGGCCAAGAGATGGAAGCAACCTAGGTGCCCATCAGTAAATGAATGGATCAAAAAAAAAATGTGGTTCATATACACGATGCAATTCTATGCAGCAGAGAGAAAGAAGGAGCTACTACACTTTGCAACAACATGGATGGAACTGGAAAGCATTATGCTGAGTAAAATAAGCCAGGGATTGGAAGACAAATACCATATGATCTCACCTTTATCAGGAAGCTAAACAACAAAACAGACAACCAAGCAAAATGAGAACAAAGACACTGAAATAGAGAACAGGGGGACAGTGACCAGAGGGGAGAGGGGAGGGAATTTAAGGGGAAAAAAAGGGAGGGATTTGGAGGATCTAGTATAAAGGACACAGGGACAATAACTTAGTGGGGTTGAAATGGGAGGGAGGTGGGGTGCATGGGGGAGGGGTGGGCTGGGTTGGGAGAAATAAGCAGAAAATTGTACTTGAAAAATAACAAAATTAAAATAAAAAATAAAAAAAATTAGTTCTTCCCCTGATTTTCATTTCCTAAGAGAGGAAAATGAGAGGCAGTGTGATTTAAGAGACCTGCCCCCAAACCACACAACTTAAGGGGCACAGCTAGGCTGAAATTCCAGGCTTGTGACTCAGAAGTCCTAGTGTTTTCTTTACTGAAGTCTGTTGTGGAGACTGTTGTTTGTGGCACTTAAGTACATTGTGAATTATCAATCAGACTTCACCGTGGCCTTTCACTTAACTCCGGAGTTGTAAAGATCCTAGTGGTATCAGTGCGTGGTCAGTTTTCATCATCAGCATTTGCAAGTTTTATAGAATCACAAGGATCAAGGTGGAAATTGTGTGCTCCTTTTTTTCAGCAATAGCACAACTAGAGAATTTTAGAGCTAGAATAGAGCAGGGAATATTGTAGTCCATCATTTTACAAAAGACAATATTAAGGTTCAGAGAGATGTATCATTTGTTCACAGTAATATAGCTATCTAAGGATAGAGGCAAATTAGAATGTGGTTTTTTAGATTTCTTAGGTTACTGACTTTTTTTTTCCCCTTAAAGATTTCATTTATTTATCCTTAGAGGGGAAAGGAAGGAGAAAGGGAGAAAAGTATCAATGTATGGTTGTCTCTCATGCATCCCTCACTGGGAACTGGTCTGCAACCAAGGCATGTGCTCTGACTGGAAGTCGAACTGGGATCTTCTGGTTCACAAGCCGGCACTCGATCCACTGAGCTACACCAGCCAGGAGATTACTGACTTTTGAAAAATAATATGTTCTTCCACCCAGAAGCAGTACTCTGAAATAAAAGGATGGCCAAATAAAGGTTATTCAGTTAAAAGAATGCTCAAAGCATATTCCTTCCCAATCCAGCTCTGTAAGAGATGCTAAAGTGTTTGCTTTCAGAAGAGAAACAAAAGAGAGTGAGAGAGAAAGAAACACAGGGAGGGGGGAAGCTAGCAATTAGTAAACACCCAGCCATGATTACCTTCAAGGTAAATGGATTCATGCTGCAACCAAAAGACAAAGAAGAGCTGAATGTATAAGAAATCATGACTCATGTATATGCTGCAGACCACAAAACCAGTCTCAGAAAAAAGACCTACACAGACTGAAAGGGGACAGCTGGAAGCAAATATTCCAAGAAAACAGAAAGGAAAAAAAGGCCAGGGTAACAATAATCCTGTCTCACCACATCTACTTCTAAAGAAGGGGTGGAAAAAGAAATCCAACAGATAAATTCATAATACTGAAGGGAGCAATGCACCAGAGAGCCATACACTGTGTAAATATACACACACCCAATGTTGGATCACCCAAATATAAAACAGATCTTGGAGGAATTCCAGAACAATACTGACAGTGACATAGAGTGGGGGATTTGAATACCCCACTGTCAAAAATGTAAGGAACTACCTAACAAAATATCAACAATGGTATTGTCATATTGAACAATGTCCTGGATCAAATAGACTTAACTGATATGTAGAGAACCTTTCATCTCAGAGACACAAAATGGAAATTCATTACACATGCACCAGGATGATTTTCAAAAATAGAGCACATGATAGGACACAAAACAAGCCTCAACAATTTCAAGAAAATGGAGATCATATCAAGCATTTTATTTGGGCACAGGGAAGTGAAGGTGGAAAGAAATTTCAAGGGAAATACTCAAAAACACTCAAACTCATGGAGGTCCTGTAGCTGTCAAGGGTCAATAATGAGAGGAAGGAAGAAAGCAAAAACGTTCTGGAAGCAAATGCAAATAACTCACAAGAAGCAGAAGCTTATACCACACAGCGGAGGCAGACTTGAGAGGGAAGTGTATTGGGGAACAGGGCTGCTGAAACGACACAGAAACATTTGAAATAAAGTGCCTGACTCTACGCCTACAAGAAACAAAGGAAAAACAAGAAAGACTGCCCAGACAATGTCTAGTGGAGGAAATAACCAAGATCGGAACAGATTGAAATAACACAAAGAAGGCAACCACAATTCAAAGGAACAAGTAATCCAGAAGCCGATTGAACAACAAGTTGTTCAACAACTTGAACAACATCAACAAGCCTTTAAGGAGACCCATTAAACAAAAAAGACCCGTATAAACATGATCAGAAATAAAAGAGAGCTTAGAGCTGATGCCACAAAGATACAAAAAATTATAAGAAACTATTATGAAGTATATACTAATAATTTGAAAACCTATGTGAAACAAATATGCTTCTAGAAAAATGTGATCTTCCAACAGTGAGTAGAGAAGCAGGAGAAAGTCTAGACAGAACAATTACAGCTGATGAAAGTTAAGCAGTGATGAGAAAAAAAACGCCAACACAGGAAAGACTTGCACCAGATGGTTTCATAGAAAAATTTTACGCAGGATTTAAGGAACAGCTAAACCGTGTTTTTCACTGATTATTCCAAAAACTCCTAGAGGGACAAAGACTTTCAAACTCTTTCGATGCTGTTGCCATCCTCCCAATCCCTAAAATACATAAAAACAACACAAGGAGAGAAACCTTCAGGTCAATATCTTCTGTGAAGATAGACACCGCCTGCTAAACAATACATTGGGAAACTGCATTGAGCAATACATTAAAAAGGGATCATACACCATGATCAAGAGGGATTCACCACTGGGATACAAGGATGGTACAATATTCGCCAATCGGTAATCATAATACTTCACATAGACAATACTGGACTCAAAAATTACATGTTCACGACAATAGATTTAGAAAGAGCATTTGATAAAGCACAGCACATATCCATGGGGAAAAACTCTTGAGAGGGTGGCAGTAGGGGACGCATTCCTCAACATAGTAAAGGCCACATTTGAGAAACCTGTAGGCAACCTGCAGATCATCAGACAAAAACTTTCAGCTTTCCCACTAACATCAGGAACACTTCAAGGATGCCAGCTTTCACCACTCCTATAGAACATAGTATTTTAAGTCCTAAGCAGAGCAGTCATACAAGAAAAAAGACATAGAAGGCATCCAATTGGAAAGCAGGAAGGGAAACTGTCATTGTTTGCATATGACATCAGAGTGCACATGGAAAATCCTGTAGACTCTGAAGAATAATCTGCTGGACTGAAGAAGTGAATTCCTCAAAACTTCAGGGACACAGAGTCAATATTGAAATCAAGAGCACTGTTGTAAACATATAATGAAATCTCAGTAGAGAAAACACTGGAAGTAACCCCACTTGATAAAGCAGAAATGAAACTAAAGCACCTAGGAATAGATCTAAGCAAGGATATTAAAGTCCTGTAATCAGAAAAGCACATAAAACTGAGGAAAGAAACAAATGAAGACCCAAACGAATGGAACCATGCTCCGTGCACACAGTTTGGAAGAATTCACATCAACAAAATGTCCTTATATCCCTAAACCATTTATGCATGCATTGCAACCCCTGCTGAAGTACCAATGCCATATTTCACAAATAGAGAAGAAGCATTTCAGATATGCATATAAAAGCATAAGCAACTTTGAAGAGCTGCAGTAATACTGAGAAATAAGAACAAAGTAGGAGGGATCATGATGCCTGATATCAAGCAGGATTATGAGGCCACTGCAATCAAAACAGCCTGGAACTGGCATAAGAACAAACACATAGACTCATGGAACAGAACACAGAGCCCAGAGATATAACCAACTCTTTATGGTCATTCAGTGTGGACAGAGGTGACAGCAGCATCAAATGGGGTCAAAATGGACTCTTCAGTAACAGTTCTTGGGACATTGGGGCAGGTACATGTGCAAAAATGAAACTCAATCAACAACCTATTCCATGCAAAGCACTACCGTAAAGGTGGAGAAAGGCCTGAAATATTAGTTGTGACACCATGGAAGTCCTTGAGGAAGGTATCAGCAGGGAAATCTGAGGTATTCCATGCATCAATATCTTCACTGATAGGTCTCCTAAAGCAAGACAGAGGAAAAAAAAAAAAAGAACACACACATGGGACCTCATGAAACTGAAAAGCTTGTGCATGGCTAAAGAAAGCAGCATTAAAATGCAAAGACTACCAACTAATGGGGAAAATGTCTATGCCAATTATACCTCCCACAAGGGCTTGATCTCCAAGATGTGTAAAGATCTCACGTGATTGCACTGCAGCAAGGCTAACAACTCAATGAACAAAGCAGCTCATGCACTGAGGAGACACTTCTCCCAGTAGGACATAAAAATGCCCACAGGCATATGAAAAGATGCTCAACATCACTGGCCTTCAGAGAGACTGATACAGATTAAAACCACAGTGAAAGGCTGCTTCACACAGGTGAGAAGGGCCATCATAAACAAAGTTGCAAACACATGTTAGAAAGGAGATGGAGAAAAGGTAATCCTAGTGTAAGTGTGCTGTTGGTGGGAAGGCAGTTATTCAGATGTTGCAAAGCCACATGGAATTTCCTCAGATAACTACAAGTGGAACTTCCCATTGACCGAACACTTTTGTTCCCAGGATTAAATCCTAAGAAGCAGAAAAGCCAATGCACCTCAGTGTTCATAGCAGCACCAATGTAGTAGCTTAGTACTGGAAGCAACCCAATAGCTTGTCAGTTATTGAGAGGATCCAAATAAAATGGCACATATACACAATATAATACTAGGTAGCAGAGAGAAAGAAGCAGCTTCTACCCTCAGCAAGAGCATGCTTGCACAACACAGCATTATGCTAAATGATATAGGCCAGGCAGTGAAGGACACATATCATAGAATCTCATATTTAACTGGAATCCTATCAACACACCAGGAAAGCAGGCAAAATATAACTTGAAAAACTGAAAGGGAGAACAATCTGACAGTCAACAGAGGGCATTTTAGGAGCCAGAAGGAAGGAAGCTTTCATGAATGACTAGAAGAAACACATTGAAAAAAAAAACAAAAAACAACTTTTGGGTGGGAACGGGAGGGAGATGGTATTCACTTGTGCTAGGGTGACAACTGAAGACAAATGCAGACAGGTGTAAATGAAAAAGAAAACATGATTAAAAATTAAATCAATATAAGTATAGGTGGAAATATAAAACAACAGCAATAACAACGACAGGAAATAGCAATTTAGTTTAGATAGCACGTTTAACACCATTCTTACACAAAGGATCTCCTATTTCTTCTTTACATGTTTTGTAGAATCAATCCAAGAGAACACAGGCTCTCTGTCTTAATCCACTTTACCTCCCCCTTGGTACTGATCACATAAAGAGTTGGTGTGAGTTGGGAACACCATGTTGACTGCTGGAAATGACAACTGACCAACCAAGGAAGCAGTGAGAATTTACAAGAAAATGGAATGAAGTAGTGAGTGGAACTCATATTCCCCTACACACACAACCAGTCTGGATGGTTTCATAGAGAAATTTTACGCAGGATTTAAGGAACAGCTAAACCGTGTTTTTCACTGATTATTCCAAAAACTCCTAGAGGGACAAAGACTTTCAAACTGGGTCATGGGGTTATGACCCATGGTGGACACATTACCCAGAACTAACAACTGAAAAATGTTTGGTGGGAAACCTCAAATACTTGGGCACACAGAGGAAGCACTTTTGATAAAACCTGTTGCACCTGCACAACTGCATACAAGATGTGGTAGATGGAGTGACCATCAGTTTAGCAGCTAGAGGAAAGGACCCACCAAATAAGACCCAACATCAATCAAAAACCCTGGGACATCTAGAGATCTACCATAATTGACAGTGAAAGAATAGGAAGTTCTGGAGTTCAAGAAGTCTGCACCGCTGAATCTCACAGGTCTCTGGCCATAGTGGTTCATACGTCAAACACGGGGTGTTACAGCACATGCATTGAAGAAGCCAAGGCTAACAAGAGAAGAGTAAAAAACAAAGGGAAGTTAAAGAAAGTATCCCCAATTGAAGGACAGGTGGAAGTCACAGAGACAGTTAAAAATGAAATCCAGGACAGTAAACTGTGAGATATGAAGGTCAAAGCTGTGGTTAGAAGGCAGCTCAATGAGCTTACTGAGAACTACCAAACCCTACAGGGAAACTACAATGAATTCTGTGAAAATTCTGTTATCATGAGAGAGAAGATAGTACCTATTTAAAAAGGCCAGTACATAATGAAGAATACACCTTCTGAATGGAAGAACACAGGAGAAGACATCCAAAGCAAACTGCATGAAGTAGAGGCACAGACCAGCGAGCCAGTGCACAAGGTACAAGAATACACACAGAAAGTGCATGGGGAGGAAAAGACGTTCAGATAGAAGAAGGGTTTAGGGAATTACAGGACAACATGAAACACAGTATTATCTATACACTAGAAATACCAGGATGAGGAGGAGAGCAAGGGATAGTAAACCTGTTTTAGAAAGTAATGTTGGAAAACTTCCATAATTTGACAAGATAGAAAATAACACATGGCTGAAAACACAGAGTTGCAATCAAGGTGAAAAATTAGAAGACCAGTTTAGAATGTTGTCTTTCAAACAGAAGAGGGAAAATGATTCTTGCCACTACCTGTAAAAAGATAACTTTTTAGATACCGCAGTGTTACATTCTGAAAGAAGTTACTAAGAATTGCTTTTAACTGAGTAGAAAGCACTGCCATAAGCTGTGTAATCTCTACATAAATGAATAATTTATACATCTTACTTTCTTGATTACCATTACTTTTCTTTTAAACAATGCTAAGCAGTTTTTTATTATAATCTAAGAATCTTTCAATATGTAAAATGTACTCACAAGGAAATAAGGTATACTTGTAGAATTCGTTCTTAAGGCTAATATTTAGTGTACCATTAATAATGATTGATATTCCCAGGAAGCAACAAAATATTTTCTGTGCAATCTACTAGGTACTTTCTCAGGTATTATCTCAGGGGATACACAGGACACTTTCCCTGAGGTAGACATGGTAGTATGTGCTCAGAGAATGTAGCTGTCCTCTTAGTCCAGCTGTCAGTCATCAATACCAGGGTGATGAGCTAAGAACAGATACCCCAGGCATAAATTTTTGTTTATTTGAAGGAATTTTAATAATATTAACTACTCTTCCTACCTCTCAAAAAGGAAACCTTTTTTCCCTATTCAATTGGAAGAAATTCACATAGAAAATGATCCAGCTCCAGCCACTAAATAGTAATCTGACAAAATAAACAAATATCCATAAAAGACAGTGTCATCACTAATTGAAAAATATCTTGATAGAAAATGTAACCGTCAAAGCACAGATACCAAGCACAGGGAAAAACTTCAACTTTCTATCACTTAACAGTTTTTGTTCATCATGAACTCAATGTCCTTTCTGTTTTCCTGTCGTTAACTTATTTTCCAATTCTTCCACCATACTATATTCAATTCTGAAGTCATTTTTTGGTTGTAGAAATGGCTGTTTATCTTTTTCCATATTAATAACCCTTTAGGAAAAAGAAGCACATGGCATAAATATGACAAATACATTTAACTGCTTATAATTTTAAGACACATAATAATCAGCACTTTATGTTTCAATTCATGCATCTAATGAGTCAAAAATAGTGTTCAGCTAATCTAACAAGTAATTTGAATTACTTAAATTATAAACATGTTGATTTAAGAAAATGCAGCCATATACACTTGCTTGGAAAACACATAGTTGTTTTGACTACTGCTTCCAACTCAATCTCACTGTGGCCTGAATGTGGTCACCACTGCTGACAGCTGCTTCCATTAGAAAACACTGTGAACTTTATCACCTGAACCAAGACAATTACCCTTTGCTGGTGTGAATCTCCTAATCACCAAAATGTGCATAATGACAGCTCTCCACTACCCAGCAGGGCTGTGATCCACAGTAAATGAGATAATATACATGAGGGATCATTATACAGAGAAAATGTACTATGGAACTGCAAGTTATTAACAGTAGTAGGCGAACAATCTATGAATACAGAAATTATAGTATATTTCAGGGATATTGTCTACATTTACTTCACAGCTGTTCAGATTGAAGTTCATGTACAAGTAAGGTCTAATGCTATTCTGAATCCATAAGTACAAGAAACAAGCACTGTACTACCAAGAAACGTTTTTGGTTGGACAACTACATTTATTTTCTTGGCACCTGTTCTCTCTCTTTCAGAAGGTGGAAATTAATGTACACTTCTCCACTAATTAATGTATGTACACTTCTCCACTAATCCTGGATTTAAGGGTTTCTGGAGTTGCTGTGGCCACTTAGTTTCATACAACCTGAGGGCCAACTATGGAAGGTGGAGTTCCCAACCTTTTTCACTTTGGCACACAAAGAGATATACGTGATTTTTGTAAGGCATACTTGGGAAAAGAGATGAGACTGCCCCAGGGCTACCTGGCCTCCCCAAAGACTGAGGGGGTCTAACTTAGCACTTGTGTTACAGAGAGGAAGCAATGGATAGTACTGAGATATCATATAGATTTCAGTCTTCAAGCCAATTCTAGGGCACTGGGGATGGTTACTGGGGTCCCAGCCTGAGACTAGGAAGGCTCTGGTTTGGGGGTGGGGAAAATTACTATGATCAAATAGAAATTTCTAGCATTGGCACAGGTTACCCTACAGTGGTAAGTTAGTTAAGCCAAGGCATTCCTTCATTAAAAAATATTAAGCTACATGTAGACACTCAAAAGATAATAAGGGAGTGACATCGCCAAACATAGGAAAAGATGCTCCACCTCACCTACAACAAATTAACTTTAAAAGTATAGCATAGTAACACTGTACACCAATCAGACTGGCATTTTTTTTCCAATTTTAAATAATATTTTCTAATGATAAAATTGTGTGGAAATATTTCAAGTTGTCTTTGGGACATAACTTGGCAATATATTACATGCGTGTTCATATACCCCTTTCTACTTCCAGGAGTATTTCATAAAGACATACTCACACATATGTAAAGTGCTGTGTATACATTAATGCTGCAATTCATTGCAGCATTGTTTGATTTTTAGGATAACAGACTGCACATAACCTCAATGTCCATCACTAAGGGGTAGGTCAAATTTTTATGTCACAGTGATACACTGGGATACAGTGCAGTGGTCCTACGTTCCATGCATTGATAAGGAAATATCCCCAAGGCACATTCTTTTTTTTTTATATTAAATTTTATTCAGTTACTTTTCAAGTACATTTTTTTTAATCTATTTCTCCCATCCCACCCCACCACCCCCGCCCGGTCTCCCCAAAGGCACATTCTTTTTATAACAGACAGTTTATATGACAATGCTAGTAATGCCTTATAGTAAAAAATGCTAACTGGAACCCCCTTGTATACACTTGAATGGTATTATACTCTTCATATTACTCTAATTCAACAATTTTAACCCTCTTTCCACTCTGGATTATTTTATCATTCTGGCCTTTTGTCTTCTTGGTTTGTTTATGAATTCTAAATTTAATCCACTACATTATGTAAGTTCACCCCAACCTACTTAAGTGTGCATCTCTACAGATATTTCACTTACATCACTATTATCATGCTAGACAAGGTCAACAATTCCTCGGTATTTAAGATACACTATTCTGTTAAAGGAAATAAGGAGCAATTATCCAGAACAGATGTTACCATTTATACTTTAAAAGACAATATAATAAGCCTTTTTATTCTCTTGTAAGGACAGATTATAAAATATATATGGGCTAATACACAAGAACCTAAAAACAGCAGTTGTCTGCATGGAGGGGCAGTGGGTGGCTGGGGTCACAGGAGAAGCAGAGGCCTTTAACTGTATACACCTTGACATGTATTGATTTTTAAATCATGCAGATGTATTCAATATTACCTACTTTCAAAATAGAAAAGAAGCATACTACAAATTATTGTCTTCTTGGTAAGCAATGACAAGTGCTGCATAGAAATATTCTCCCAACAGATTTTTCTAACACTCTTCTAATTAGTTTTTGAAACCCTTGTAACAGATACAGAAAGCCTAATGATAGCTTGACAGTAAGCTAATTGTGTGTGAGGATATTGTGTATACAATACTGTAGTTACTGAAAACACTACACAGACTGTGGAAGCACAGCTGATAACAATGTTCCTGATGATTAAATAATCCAGGTGTTGAGAACAGTGCATATAATTGATTTCCTCAAGTATTTGAGAACACTGCAAACTATAAAATACTCGATATATATGAGAACCAAAAGATTTTTGGTACTGAAAGTGCTTGAGACACTGGTTAAGTTGGGATAGTACAGCTGCCTAGAACACTGAAGATGTGAGCAATAATCAGGGATTTTGGGAACGTTGCCTGTGTTTGATCTAGCACAGGTGTTTATGAACCATACAGATGCTCCTATATATTGGTCAGGTTTTAGAGAAGAGAGAAGTCACTGGACTCTTATGTGTGTTTGACAGTATTTCAGTTTCTGAGATAGTAAATGTTTGAAAAGGAGACACCCTGTCAAACAGCTGGAGTTTGAGAGAGAGGAAGATTCTGAGATATTCCAGCTGTCTGATATCCCTGAAGGGCTAGTTTACTCCAGATATCTGACACCATTACAGATGCTGGTATAGTGCTCAAGTCTGAGAACCTTACAGATGCTGGAAAAGTACAGGTGAGTTGGGAGCACAGCAGGTCCTAAAATAGTCCAGGTGTATGAGTACACTGGGGATGCTGGGGAGGTACCTGTTTCAGAAAAAAAAAAAAACTGCAGCTGCTAAGAATAGTACTGGTTTTTTAGAACAATGAAGATGTTTCGGTTCTGCAAGTGTTTCAGGACACAGATAAAGCTGGTATAGACTACGTGTTTGAGAACAAGGAAGATACTAATGTATTCCAGATGTTGAAGAATATTGCTAGGGTTGAGATCATCCAGGTGTTTAAAAAACATTTAATGCAGCAACATGCTAGGGGTCTAGGCATTACTGGAATAATGGAGGTGTTTGAGAAGACAGAAGATGCCATGAAAAGTGCAGGTGAATTTCAAGGATACAGAGAGCAGTACAGTTCTGGTTTTCAAGAACTCAGAAGGTGCTGGAATATTGTGAGTGTTTTGGAGTATCATAGATGAAGGAATAGTGAAGGTGTTGGGAACAAAACAAAACTAGGATACTCCCAGGTTTTCAAAGCACTGCAGAAGCTGGGATAGACCAGGAGTTTTGGTAACTGGAGTAGAAGATGTATAAGCTTCTCTGAACTCCAGTGATGCTATTTCTGGTCCAGGTGCATGGGAAAACTGCAGGCACAGTGACAGAGTGACATTCCTGGTGTTTGAGATCATTGCATGTGCTTAGTTAGTCCTCATTTACAACACTTGGCACATGTTGGGAGCAGTCCAGGTCTTAAGAACACTGGAGATATTCCATGTTGAGAACACGCTGGATAGTCCACGTGTTCTCACTGAAGATTGGGATACTCTGGGATGTGAGAACATGTCAGGCTCTGGGATAGTCGTAATGTTTGACAACCCAAATGCTGAGTCAGGTGGCTCAGAACAGTGAAAGATGACTGGAACAGTCCATGTGATTGAGAACACTGTCTGAGAACACTGAAGGTGTTGGAATATTGCAGCTGTTTGCACAGGTTACAGACTCTGAGAGGATTCAGCTGTTTGACAACAAAAAGTCGGACAGGTATCCCAGGTAGTTGAGAACACTGCAGAGGCTGCAATGCACCAGGTGTTTGGGAACACTGAAGATGCTAGTTATATGTTACATGTTTGAATTCCTTTAAGATGCTGGATTGCCAGGCTATTTGACAACTTTGAGACTCTGTGAGAGTCCGTGATTTTGAGACTTTGCAGAATTATTCCCTCACCTGGGAATTTTCCAAAAGTTAAAAAATACTGCAGACCCAGTGTAGTCTGTGTGTTTGACAACATAGAAAAGAATGAGGGAAGCAAGGTAATTGAGAACATGGCACCCTCTGAGATGGCAGACACTGCCAAGATTGCTATAATTGGATGTTTGAGACCTTGTACACGCTGAGTCACACTTCTCTTTTGGGAACACTGAAGGTGCTTTGCTACTCTGCAGCTGACAACACTGAAGATGCTGATATAGCACAGGTACTGAAGAACATAGCACATGCTGAAATAGCCCCCGTGTTTTAAAAGCTTTGTCCAAGCTGGGAATAGTCCAGGTGCTTGAAATATTGCAGTCACAGCAATTGTCCAGCTCTTTGCCAACACTGGAGATGCTCTATCATCCAGGGATTTGAGAACACTGCAGACAAGGGAATGGTCTTTGAGAACTGAGAGAAGGACCAGAAGAATAATCCAGTTACTGGGGATGGGGAGCTCCAAATGCTGTACTATTTAATGCTGTGCAGTGAGAGGAGGAGAGACTGTGTTTGTAGTGATTAACCAGGCTGTGAACATGCTGACATTGGGATAGTCTTGGTGTTTTTGATGCTGAAGTCCTGGCCTGGTCACGTAGTGGTAGAATGTTGCTATGGCTGTGTATTTCAGCTTTGGAAAACATTGTAGGAGATTTGAAATTCACAAAATTTGAGATAGATGGTAGAATAGGGCCATGTTTCAAACACTGAAGATGCCGTGATACACCTGTGATTGATAATATCACGGTCTCAGTGATGGCTTAGGTGTGTGGGCCACAGAGAGGGCTGGATTTTTTCAGGTGATTGAGGTCTCTGACGATGAGGGAATAGCCCAGGTATGGAGAACAGTGCAAATGCTGGAATGGTCAAGATGTTTGGAAACACTGCTGTTGCTGGGAGAGTCCATGTGTTAGAGTTCACTGCAGAGGCTAGGATAGTTCTTGGCTTGACAACACTGAAGTTTCTGTGATAATCCAGGTTTCTGAGAACTGTGCAGATGCTGGAAGCCAAGTGGTTGAGAACATTGCATACACTGACAGAGACCTGATATCCTAAGGACAAAAATATGCTGAGATACTGCATTTGTTTCAAAGCAGTGCAAGTACTGCCAGACTTTAGAGTATTAGAACCTAAAGCTGTGTGGAAGAATCCAAGAGTTTGAAAACATTGCTGGCGCTGGATTAAACCATGGTGTTTTTTAAACATAGAGACCTTGACAGGGCTCAGGTGTTTGTGAAAATGGAAAAGGCTGGAATATTGCAGACACTGGGGCAGTAAAGATAATTGAGAACAAAGAGATGCCTATCAACCGATTGCTTGGGAACATGGAAACACTTGGGTATGCCTGATGTTCAAACACCCTGAAGATGCTGCTGATCATCCAAGTGTTTGTTTGAGATCATTGAAGATATTATGATGTGCTGGTGGGAGAAAACAAAGAGAGACGGTGACTGCTGATCACTTCACAGATTCTAGTACTGCACTGCAGAAGTTTGAGAGGTTTCCAGATGCTGGAATAGAACAGGTGATTGAGACCGCTGTTGATGTTGTAATAGTATAAGTGTGTGAAAACCAAGAAGACCCTGAGAATTTACTAGGGGTCCTGGACTGTGGTCACAAATTATCCTTGAAAATCAGTTAACAACCCCTCAGATTTCTTCTGAACTCCTGTGTTGCACTAAAACATAGGGCATGCATTACCAAGGGGCCAAGTGAATCATTATCCAGAGGACTAATGGGTTCTGCTTAACTTGAAATTTCTCTTCCTCAAGGGGCCCCAAGATAATTCTACATGCTTGAGTCTGGAAGGACCAGCGTGGCTACATTCGGTGACTTCTGAGAAAGAGCACGATGCCTGATACATTGCTGGCCTGACCTGGCTCTACAGCACATCTCCACTTCTCACAAGGCCAAATACCAGTATGAGGACTGTCAGTTGATCTGGCTGTGTACCTCACAGCTACATGGCAGCCCTGCCCTACAGGTCTGTCATCTGAGTCTTCTTAACCAGTATGCCTGAAGGCTCCCTGTCCTTTCTGAACACCCACAGTGACCTACATCAATCTTTGAGAACTGACATGCTCCTCTTCTGAGGACTCCTCAATAAAAGTCCCTGCATATGAGCTTTGTTTTTTGCACTTGGGATAATCAGACTGTAGGACCTGGCAGGTCTGATGAAATAGTAAGTCTTGTGGAGTGACTCATGGTGTTTTCATTCTCCTTGGTGCCTTTGGCCAGATGTGTATAACTAGACATTGATGGGAAAGAGTACCATTATGAAAAAGATCATAACACCAAAGAGTATAAGGCACAATGGTTTCATAAGAAATATGCCAAGGGATTGCTCTCATTGGCTGGTGTGTTTCCCGATTTCCTAAATTTCGCTGCCGTGGGCTGGTGTCTGCACCCATGAGCTGGGACAAATGTACAGTGAGTTCTTCACAGTGACCTGTCTTCTTTTGCTGTGTGTTTCAGAACAACAAAAGAGTACACTGGGATTGACCATGTATTGAGAAATATGATGATGTGCGGAGGCACCAGTGATGTGAGCTGCAGTCGCACTGCAGTTATTCTCATCAGTGGCTGTGTCTGTTTCTGTGCCTTGCATTCTGGTGGTGTCTAAAGATGTCGAGGGCATGGAAATGGAGATCTTCACTATTAACAAGCAGCATGGCAATGCAAATCATCAGGGAAATCTGAAGGGCCATATTATTTCTTTTAAAACCCATGTTAACACTACATGTGAAATGACATAAGCAGTAAACTTAATCCAATAATTGTAACAACATCAAAGCCATTTGTTTAATCATCTAGAAACAGGGCTTCGTTGGACATGGCTGTAGCTGTGGGGACAGCTAACAGGGATGTGAGGAATGTCCCTCATTCACATTAAACTAACAGGGATGTGAGGTAAGGGGATGTCGTAATTAGAGGTCTGAAAACTCCCCTTCTCCGGGTGCTCCCAGATTATCGTTCTTTCCCAAACATTATCAGGGGCATCCACCTGGCACTGGCCTGGTGTCAGAAGCTGGGGAGGAGCACATACACCAGGGAAAAGAGCTGGGCATGGCAGTGCTTCCTGGTGCCTCAAACCAACATTCCAAACAGCTGGCGTTACAGGGACAGAAGAGTGTGCTCAAATGCCTGTCTTGAGACAAGAGGGTTGGAATCCCACACATATCGTGCTCACTGATTGGTTGGAGCGTCCTTCTTCCAGCTGAGGAATATGGGTTGCCAGTTGCTGATAGGTGTGTGTCAGGGCAATGTAAACGCCCAGCTCCAGGCACAACCTTGTTTGAACCACGTGAACTATGCAAGCCAGGATGAAACACAAGAGCCTCATTGTGATTCAGCTCTGGGGTCTCAACACAACTTTCACAACACAGGCCAGCTGTGCACTATGAAGGCAGGATTGCACAAGGGCAGGAGTGAGAGAAGGAGTGTTTGGGGAACATCTTTGGGGCTGGTAACCAAGGTAGGAATGTGTTTTTTGGAACAAATTTCAACACATCTTGAATCACTCAGCAGTTTTGGAGAATTCCAGGACCTGTACCTGTGGATGTGGTGGGTTACACAACCTATTGCATTTCAGCTCTGGCCCTTCTGCCAGCATTATACCAGGACTCTGCCCTTCTGCCATGGCTCATGCTGAAGGCACAGCACTAGGAAAGTTGTAGGGTTCTCTCGCGGGGGCTCTCCGGGGAAGAAAAGAAACTCAAGGAACGCAACATTCCTCATAAATACAAGAGAAAAGAAGAGAAAGTGACAGTGGATTTCCTACTGTGGAAATCTACCTTGTTTATATACACAGCCTTGACAAGCTTGGGCCCAGGACAGGGACAGAGAGGACATTCTTCCCCCTCAGAGAATTTGGGTGTCTGCCTTTTGCGATTGCGCCACTGCAGAATCCATGTAGGACATGCTCAGGTAGGTCTCGGTAGCTCAGGGTATGATATGGATACTCATTGATTGTGTTTGCATCTGCTCTGTTATGAAGGCAGGTGTATTTCCAAGAAAAACCTGGCTTCAGTGAGCTGTAGGCACCCTTGCACATGCAGAGGTAGATGTTTACCATGTCCTCATCTTGAGTCTTGCTGGTCTCCCATCTAGTGTGTTCGTACATGTCCTGTGCCCTTGAGACATTGTGGACATTACTCAGACTGTGTGGCAAGGAAGGAACAAGGTTGTGCATATTTGCTCTGCTCTTAGTATGTGTGTGTTCCCGTAGAACTTCAATTAACCAGCTGGGATTTAATCATGCAACACGTGAAAGTCCCAGGGTGACTTCTGGTGGATTAAAATCCATGAGGCCCAGCTAGAAGGAAAACTCACTACAGAAGCTGCTATGTGAAGTCTCAAAATCACATTGTGCCCATGTGGTGTACACAGGTTGGTCAGAGGCTGCCCCCAACCTCATTTCTCAGCAAGGGCTGGGTAAAGGGCTTTCCCACAAGATTTATTTAGTACAATGTGCCTCTATCCTTTGAACAATAGGTGGCTGCCCAGGCTCAGGGGAACAGTGTGGTGGCCTGCAAAGAGGGAAGTCTCAAAACTCATGCAGTCTGCTCCAGGCAGCCAAATCTATGCAGAGAAAGCAGTGGTGTCTGCTCCATAGCTGGATTTGGACACAGCCCACTTCCCCATTCATATCTTCCCTTCTCCAGCATGGAAGACCGGGGAGCCTTGACCACTGAAAACATTGTAGCTGTAGACTTGTGACCTCAGATCCCTTGTGCCAGGTTCTTCCTCAATTGTAAATGTCAAAGCAGAAGGCTGCTGTTACCATTTTCACAGTACCGAGCAGAATTCTGGCCCAGAAAAGTTGATATTCTTGCTTTTGGTCACACAGTGGGAAGGGGCATTTTTGATGTTTACACATGGTAAGGAATGAATCAGAGTGCAGATGCTGCAAATCATGAGATGTGTACTCTGAAGGTAAGCAAAATATGAGGCAGATCAGGAGCCCAGAAGGAGCCTGGCTGACATCCATGCCTTCAGACACGCCCCTCCCTGCCCTTCACCACTGAGACTCAGAGTTCTTAACATACGAGGACAGGATGCAGGAGAAGCCAAGGGAAGTGTGGGGTGTACTCAATAGGAAGCAAAAGCCCCAAGTACCCAGGATTCTTCTGTCTCCATTCCCTTTCTCTGAGCAGTAATCTAACTAGATTGACTGTACATGCGGGCCTTTGTAGGAGTTTGGTAGTGATGGGTGAGCATATGGTTGGTCTGAGGTCCTCCTGGAACTCTGTATCTTCAGTGATAGGGAGAATGAGGTATCTGAGATTCCAGTTAGTGTTGCAACAGAATGTATTAGAACGCAGGGTGGAAAAAACCTGGAGTACATGGCTGTTGACATTTCCCTGCCAATCACAGAACTGTCTGCCTATCACATCTCTTTTCATGGAGGGGGGCTCTGTTTAACAGGTGACCTGTCTCCTGAATGCACTCTTGGGGACAGAAAGGGGCAACATCATTTTGTATGAACCCTGCTCAGACCTGTGGTATGAACTGTGTGGGCTACATTGGTATGTGAGGTACATGAGGAGCTACTGAATGCTAATGCCTTATCGACCTCCATGAAAAATTGGGGCTACTTCACTGAGTGTCTCTTCTGGTGTCTCATGAAATACGACTTCTGGGCAAAGCCTCGTCCACAGTCCCTACAAGCATAGGGCTTCTCCCCAGTGTGTGTCTTGTGGTGTAAGATGAGACCTGATTTTGAAGAGAAACATCGCCTACATTGCATACAAATGTAGGATGTCACCCTTTTGTGGGTTCTCTTATGTGTGTTGAGACTGGCCTTCACTGTAAAGTGTTGTCCACACTCTGGGCAAATATAGGGTTTCTTCCCTGACTGTGTCTTCTTTTGTCCCACCAGATCTGATTTCTCTGTGTAGCCCATTCCACGGTCTTTGCAAACAGAGGTTTCCTCCCTTGAATGAGTCCTCTGGAGGGAGATGACATCTGATACCCCTGTGGAGCTTGGTCCACCCTCACTGCACGTATAGGCCCTTTCTTCGGAGAGTGTATTCTGGTGTCTCTTCAAGTGTGACCTACCATTGAAGCCTTGCCCACATTCTCCATGCTTGAGTGCTACACTTCTGGGCACTCCTCCTCCCACAAATACTATTCCTGAATCCTCTTGATGCACTTTCTGCACTGTCTTTGGCTTTTTCTGAAGAATATTCCCACTCTCACTAGAGCTCCCTTTGAGGGCAGTGGGTGTTGTCAACCAGGCCCCTGAGCGTCCCCTCTGTCTGATCCTTTTAAGCAAGGATCGGGCCCCTGTTTCCACCTCTTGATTCATTCTGTCACTCTGGCTCTGGGTATCAGCGTCTTGCTGCTGCTGACTGTGATCCTCTGAGCAGGGTTCCACTGATTGCAGGTGTTTTCTTGCAGATGTCCCCGAAGCAGTCTTAGAGGGGTGACTGCGTTTCACATGTCGGCAGAGCAACTTCTTACTGAAGAAGGCCCGAGGGCAGGCTGAGCAGGAGTGCATCTCTCGTTTTGGTTGTACTGAAAGAGAAATCTGTGGTCAGCGCACACGCTGACAAGCTTGCCAGTGCCACACGCTTTGTGTCCTGAATCGAGGAACAGCCCTAAGGACCATTCTCCTTCTGGTGACAATGCAGGCTCTGTGTGTTTCACACAGGATTCCTTCAGTCTAGTTTCCTTTTCATTCCCATGCACTGCGTCATCTTAATTTATGCACAAGGCCCACACCCACTGTCTTTTCTACAAAGTTCCCAGGCTAGGGGCTTTCTAGGACCACTTGACAACCACCATAAATGAAACTTCAGTGACCTTTTCCTTGCATGTGTATTTTCTAAGTAGTGTCAAAGACACTACCTACAGTCCCCAATGAAAGGGGCCTCTAGTTGCTCTCCTTTCCAAAATGATACAATGAAATCATGTTCTCCCGCAAACATCTCACCAAGTGTCTACACCTGATTTCATTCTCCATGAATGAATGATGTCCTGTGAGGACATTCCATTAAAAAAATACACATTCATGCTGGTTTCTAAATATTTCTCCAAGCATGCTTCTTACCCTGCTGACTCCCACACAACTCCAATCAAACAGCCAGACTCCTCAGCTTGCAGACAAAATAATCTCTCAGGGAGTCTGCCACTGATATTTAATTCTCAAATATTAGCACCACAGAATTTTAACCAAGACACCCCACTGTAGTCTGCACCTGAAGACTGCACAATTGTATCATCTCACTGAGAAATGTCCCTGGGTTCTCAGGTGATAGCATAGGCACTGCATTTGCCAGCTGCTAGGCATCTATCTGACCCCTATTCCTGCTCTGTGAATCCAGACTGAGACCTGAGTGGCCTCAGCCCGCCTGACGCCCCATCTCATATCCCTCCTTCACTAAACGGCCCCTGTCACAATGTTTTGCTCACAGGAAACATGGTCATGTTCATCTCCTGAGCTAGCCCTATCCTGACCATCTGCCACACTGCACCTCCCCCACCCCAGCTCCAGCCCGCACTCACAGTGACCTATAGACACTTTGTCCTGGGATTGTTTTCTCCAAGCACTAATCTACGTGCAATATTAGGCACACACAAGCACGAGCACCTGGTTATCCCTCCTTCATCTGTTTGTGGCTCAAGAGTACTCCAGCACCTGTTTGCCTGTTAGCAATTCAATGCAAGGCTGAGTAAAATGATGATTCAGTCCACATGGACATACACATTTCATTTAGATAGATAAAGGATATTTTTAAAAAACAGCAAAAAAGTGTTCAGGAAAGAGGGCTTTGCTCACAAAGCTGGCTATCCCTTGTAACCTTTCTGCACAGGGAAAATAAGCCCTTCAGGGCTATATGTATAAGCATATTTGCACATGCATTTAAAAAAACTGAACAAAACTAAAAAGATAAATATTGCCCCTAAGGATAAAAGGTATGTGGGCTGAACCCTTGATTTATGAAGCATCTGACTGGAAAACTTACTCACTTTTCAGTGGATTTCGCTCAGCTTCAGCGTTGGTCCATTACAATTTCTAAGGACAGCCCTCTATTTTTCTCCTGACACTGAGTAAGCGAGGTGGTGCCCCACTTGTCCCAGGCAGAAGCTCTCTCTTCCACTTACCGACTCCCTTGATGCCCAGCTGCCGGCCATACTCGTCCCCGTACCAGACCAGCAGCTCACAGCCGGGCCTGATGACCCGGCAGGTCCTGTAGAAAATCCGCCCATGATACTGAAAGGCCACAAGGTTCTGCTCTTCATCATGCCGGGCACAGTTCACATACCTGGGATTGAGGTACATGAAGGGAAAGAGACCACAGCAATGAGGCCCCACTACCTCTCACAACCAGGTGCAGCTCCTCACTGACACTTAAGGTTCTGATGTTACCAAAAGTATAGCTGTAGATGTGACCTCAAGCCCCTTGTGCCAGGTTCTGCCTCAATTTTAAATGTCAAAGCAGAAGGCTGCTGTTACCATTCCATAAGTACCAACAGAAAACCAACCCAGAAAAGTTGAGAACCATACTTCGGGTGCCACAGTGGGAGGGGACATTTCTGAGACTCAGACATAGTAAGGAATTAACCAGACTGCACATGCTGTGAATCATGGGATGTGATTACGGAAGGCAAGAAAGGAGTGAGGAAGTCAGGTGCCCAGAAGGAGTGTGACTGACATCCATGCCCACACACATGACCTTTTCTCCACCATTGGGAAAAAATCAAGGGGAATAAATAAAGTACCAACAGATGATAAAATGACAATACTATGGAATGCATTATAGAAATATAGGTTACTGTAGGTGAATATATGATTTTAGCCTCATAATTTAAGTAGTGTACTACAGTAAGATTATTACTTCAGGCAGAATATGTGAACGAGTAATCCAGTCTTTCTGCTGCAGGTACAGAACATCTGAAAATGTATTTGAGACAATCTTCTGTTATTCAGGCTTTTATTGTGGGTGTAATATTTTCAGGCTGATCCTTTGCATGAGCTTGTTGACCTGTAGGGTAGATAACACTAAGTTGCACATGAGGCACTTCTCAAGCCTCTAACAGTAACATTAGTGGGTGTCATTAGCACCTACCACACAGAGGATGTGGTTAGATGAAGTTAATTTCTGTTAAGAAGTTTCTAGGTAAACATAGAATACATACTCCTTATAATATTTCCAAAAATAGACTTAAGATCTATTTCAAATTCTGGTTCTATAAATTGTAAAAAATTGTTTTTATTTTCCCCCTCAATACTTAGTTTTAATTATAATAACAGTAGTAACAGGAAAACATTAAACACAAAATGAAAGACTGTACTATGGAAATGTTTCATATATTTTACATATCACTGTGTAGAACTTAGTATAGAAAGTCACTTTCTCAAATCGTCAGCTTTATACTAGTCCTATCTTAAGTCTTTAACTCCGTGCAAACCAAACTGCTTTAGTACATTTCCAAGTAATCAAACATATTTTGGCTTATTTCACCTTTCACTCTTTGAAAGATTACTGTATCCTTAAAAAATTCTTCTACTACTATTTAGATTCAAGGGTACAATTTTGTGATGATAATAATACCCTGACTTTTGAAGAATAAAATATTAATTACTCTATATTCAGTGATCACCTCCACTACTTATTATATGTTAGTTTATATTTGTAAAAATTGAATATTTATCAATTTATCTCACTGTATACCCTTTCATTATTATTGATTTATTTAACTAATGTTTATATCTTGAAATGAAAGCTATATTTAAACATTATTATTTGGATTTGAATTATCTATTTTTATTATAATTTTTTCAAGTATTGTTCAAGTACGGTTTTATGCCTTTTACTCCAATCCCAGCACTCTTCCCCCAGTGCTTCCCACCTCCCTCCCACTTCCATTCTCCTTTGTGTTTGTCCATGTGTCCTTTATACTAGTTTCTGTAAATTAAACAAAGAAAAATCTGTTGAAGAAAAACACAAGACTAAACCTAGGCTTCTAGTCCATGTATTTAGCATGGTGACCAGCAAAATATAACCAATGACACTGCAACAGAGAACAGGCTGTCACTGACCAGAGAAAAGAGGAGAGGAAATTTCAGAAGAAAAGGGGAAGGATTTATAGGAACAAGTATAAAGGACACATGGACAAAAACTAAGGGGGGTTGGAAATGGGAAGGAGGTGGGGAGCACTAAGGGCATGGGCTGGGATGGGAGTAAAAGATGGAAAACTGTACTTGAACAACAATTAAATAAATAAATTTTAAAAGTATCCAATAACCTGATCTTCACAATGGTTAAAGAAAGAAACATTTATTCTTGGCACATGTCATAGTAGATTTAACCCATTGTGCTTTTAAATATTGGAGGAAAAAGAGAAATACTTTATTTAGAGGAAGGGTATTTATTAAAATGTTCAGGCTGGTATTTTTTCTTTTTTAAAAATTTTATTTAGTTATTTTTCAAGTACAGTTTTTTGTCTATTTCTCCCATCCCAACCTCCCCCTCCCTGTACTACCCACTTCTCTCCCATTTCTACCCCCCTTAGTTCTTGTCCCTGTGTCCTTCCTATTTGTTCCTCCAAATCCCTCCCCCTTTCCCCCTTAACTTCCCTTCCCTCTCCCCTCTGGTCTCTGTCCCCTTGTTCTCTATTTCAGTGTCTTTGTTCTCATTTTGCTTGGTTGTCTGTTTTGTTGTTTAGCTTCCTGTTAAAGGTGAGATCATATGGTATTTGTCTTCCAACCCCTGGCTTATTTTACTCAGCATAGTGATTTCCAGTTCCATCCATGTTGTTGCAAAGGGTAGTAGCTCCTTCTTTCTCTCTGCTGCATAGAATTCCATTGTGTATATGTACCACAATTTTTTCATCCATTCATTTACTGACGGGCACCTAGGTTGCTTCCAACCCTTGGCTATTTGTTCAGGCTGTTTTTGATACGTAAGGAACCACCTTCTGTTCAATATTTCATTGCTCTTGGCTGTCTTTTACCAAGTGAAGATGGTGTGTCTCAGATGTAAAATTCTGAATTGTAAGTTCTATTTGCTGTATAATTATTTTAAACTACAAACTTCTTTCTTTTAGGAGCAACAGTTGGCCAAAGTACATTACAATCTAAAGAAGCTTCAGCATCAGGTAAGAGATGTGAAGTCTACACTCAGTTGTAAGAATATTTAGATTTTATATGCTTTCTGATGTATTAGTATTTTTTGTTGTTCATTAGAAAAATGTATACTTTATTTAAAAGATTTTATTTATTTGTTTTTAAAGAAACATCAGTGGATGAAGGCCTCTCACACACTCCCTACTGGGGACCTGGCACATAATCCAGGCACATATACTGACTGGAAATTGAACCAATGTACCTTTGGATCGCAAGTTGGCACTTAATCCACTGAACTACCCTAGTCAGGGTAAAAAATGTATACCTTTGGAATAAGAATTTTTATTTTTGGAATTAATGGAACTAAGCTTTACTCTATTGATTAAGGATTTATAAGGATACATGGAGAACTTTACTACCTGACCTTAATATGATTTTTTAATTTTGAAAATGCTATAAATTTTTACAAATTATTAAGTGGGCAGTACCAATATTAGGGTTATTAATAGGATAGAGAATTTGAGGCTGATAGGTAAAGTCTCTGGTTCAGCCAATGAAAAGGAAAGAAGAGTGATTAGGATCCTGGTTCTTAATCTACTAGTTTTCTGATCATTTACTTTTTGATAAATTGTTTTTTAGGGGCATTTCAAATACCTAAAAAATGGTTACATAGTACTGGGGTAAGTACTAGTCATTTATAAGAAAACAAAATTGTATCCTTACCTCTACACTTATATCAACATTCATTCCTGAATGATCAAAGCACTAAAGTGCTCACAATGAATGGACTACATCAGATGTTCAGTCAAATCCTTGATCTATTAGTTATATGACTTTGGGCTAACATTTGATTTTTCTGAGCTTTCTTTTCTTCATCTGTACAGTGTAAATAACTGCAGGACCTAACTCATAAAGTTGTTGGGGTCTCAAAGTGAGGAAATTCACATAAAGCCCATGCACGCTGGCAACATAGTAAGCACTACAACGTACCTGATATGAGTAATATAATTTGTTAAATGTATACATGGAACCATAGAAATACTAGAAGAGAATATGGGTTAGCTTTTTTATACTGGTATCATAGTTTATAAGAATGACAATGATCAAGAATTTTAAAGAAATAAGTTGGTATACCCACTTTTGGCTAAAAGTTGGCCACGGTTTGTGCCACCCTGGAGATTGCTTAATGCTCCAAAAAGTTACAGGCCCACCCAAGCTGTTAACAGTGGCTTTTACATACAAATAGATGGTCTTGGTTCATGCTTTACAACTTCTTAAACTCTCTCAAACAGGCAACAGTTGACCTCAGCAAGCCCCCATATCCTGTCACACTTGCAAACAGGACCAAAGGCAAGTAGAACAACAGCCAGGTGACGTTCACAGCTTGACTTCTTCTGGGAACCTCCAAGACAATCACAAGTAGCAGCCATCTCAGATTGCTATGTAGCGAAGGCTCAGAACACAGGTGGGGGCTGAGCTTAGCTGGTACCACCTGGGACACCCCAGAGTTTGCAAACCTACCGGACAACTACAGACCACTGTAGTAGCACTACCACGATGTGCCTGCACAGCCACAAAAGAAAAGCAGGTAGTTTCCTTCTCAGGAACACCAATGAGAGTGTCATCAAATTACTCATCAGAAATATTTCTGGCCATAAAGGAGTGGCTTGAAATACTCAAGGTGATGAAAAGCAAGGATCTACAACCAAGACTACCGTGTACAGCAAAGCTATAATTTGAAATCAGGGATCTTCCCAGATAGGAAAAAGCTAAAGGGGTTTGTTAACACCAAACTAATAGTGCAACAAATGGTAAAGATCTTGGTTTAAGAAGCAGAATGAGTTATTAGGATATAATCCCAGCAGTGGAATTGCTGGGTAAAAAGGCAGGTGCATTTTTCTAAGAAAATTCCATAATGTTTTCTATAGTGATTGTACCAGTCAGCAATCCCACCAACAATGGATTAGAGTCCCCTCTTCTCCACAGCCTCTTACAAATAAGAACCCTAAAACACCAATCCAAAATAGCCTATCCACCCCAATGTTCATAGCAGCACATTTTACAATAGCCAAGATGTGGAAGCAACCTAAGTGCCCATCAGTAAATGAATGGATCAAAAAATTATGGTACATATACACAATGGAATTCTATGCAGCAGGGAGAAAGAAGGAGCTCCTACCCTTTGCAATAACATGGATGGAACTGGGAAGCATTATGCTGAATGAAGTAATCCAGGCATTGAAAGACAAATACCATATGATCTCACCTTTATCAGGAAGGTAAACAACAAAACAAACAAGCAAGGAAAATATAACCAAAGGCACTGAAATAGAGAACAGTGGGACAGTGACCAGATGGGATAGGGGAGGGAATTTCAGGAGAAAAAGGGGAAGGATTTACAAGATCTAGTATAAAGGACACATGGACAACAACTAATGAGGGTGGAAATGGGAGGGAGGTGGGGAGAACTGGGGGGATGGGCTGGGATGGGAGTAAAAGACAGAAAACTGTACTTGAACAATAATTAAATTTAAAAAACTATTTAAAAGAAGAAGGAGAAAGAGAGAAAGAATAAAACAAAGGAAAACAGTTTAAGAAAATGGCATTGTGTACATATCTATCAATAATGACCTTAAATGTAAATTGCTTAAATGCTCCAACCAAAAGTCATAACATAGCCTTATGGATGAGAAAGCAAGATCCATATATATGCTGTCACCAAGAGACACACCTCAAATTGAAGGACACATACAGCCTGACAATAAAGGGATGGAAACAGATGTTTCATGAAAAGGGAAAACAGCTGGGGTTGCAGTACCCCAGCTACTTTTCATATCTAACAAAACAGGCTTTAAAACCAAGGCTATAGTAGGAAGAAGGACAGTACATTACCATAAAGAGAACAATTCTACAAGAAGTTGTAATACTAACAAACAATTGCACACCCAACATAGGATTACCTACGTAAAACATATAATTATGTAAAGCTATTTAAAGCAAAGGAGTGTATATATATAAAGGAAATCTTGATGGGCATGAGATATATACGGAAATACAATTGTAGTCACAGCAACTGAAGAAAACAGGCTTTAGAAATGAACATGCAATAGCATATATAGAAACCAAATTATCAAATTTCACAGTATATCAAATCTACATGTTATTTATCAGTGTTACCTTGATTTAAAAAAAAAGGTCAAATAAACAGCCTAACTTCACCCTTAAAGACACTTCAAAAAGAACAACCAAGTCCAAATGAAGTAGAAGGAAATAACAATAAAGATCAGGCCATAATTAAATAAAATAGAGTCTTAAATAAACAGAACAGAAGATCAATGAATGCAAGAGGTGGTTGTTTTAAAAGATACAAATGATAGGCAAATCTGTAACCAAACTCATCAACAAAAAAGAGAGGACTCACATCATAAGTAAAATCACAGGTGAAAGAGGAAAAACAAGAACTGACATGAAAGAAATGCAAAGGATTGTAAGCAAATATTATGGACAACTCTATGCCAACAAACTGGAAAATCTGGATGAAATGGCTGAATTTTTAAAACATATCATTTTCCAAAACTAAATAGGGAGAATCATAGAATCTAAATAGAGAGATTGCACCATGTGAGATTGAAGGAGTAATCAAAAAAATTCCTAACAGACAAAAGTCCTGGATCATATGCTTTCCACATGAGTTTTACCCGACATCCCAAGAACTAACATGTCTCCTTCTCAAGTTATTTTATAAAATGTAAAAAGAAGCAAGGTTCCCAAACTCCTTTTCCAAGGCCAGCATTACCATAATTCCAAAACCATATGAAGACACTACAAAGAAAGAAAATAGAGGCCATATCCCTGATGCATATAGTTGGTAAAATTTTCCATAAAATACTAGCAAACCCAGTACAGCAATGCATCAAAAAGATCATACAACTTTTATTCTGGGAATGAAATTTTGGTACAACATTTGCAACCAATAAATGTGATGCACTGCATAAACAAAAGGAAGGCTAAAAAGTACATGATCAGATTAGTAGATGCTGGAAAAAGCATTTGATAAAACCAAGTGCCAGTTTATGATAAAAATTCTCAACAGAGTGGGAATAGAGGGAGGTTACCTAAATACCATAAAGGCCATTTATGACAAATTCACAGCTAGCACCATACTCAACAGGCAAAACTACAAACATTCCCCTTAAGATTAGAAAGAAGACAGGGATGTGCCCTTTCACCTCTTACTCAACATAGAACTGGAAGTCTAAGTTACAGCAGTCAATCAAGAAGAAGAAATAAAATGCATTCAAATTGGAAAAAAAAGAAGTAAAGCTGTCTTTATTTGCACATGAGATGATACTCTATATAGAAAACCCCAAGAATCCATGAAGAATCTATTAGTATTGAGAAAAGAATTCAGCTAAGTAGCAAGGTTCAAAATTACTATCCAAAAATCAGTAGCATTTTATATGCCAATAATGAACGAACAGTAAGGGAAATTAATAAAACAATCCCATTCAAAATTGCTTCAGAAAGAATAAAATACCTAGGAATAGAGCCCAGAGATAAGCCCACACCTTTACAGTCAATTAATATTCAACAGAATAAGTAGATATATACAATGGGGTAAAGAGTTTACTTAATAAATGGTGTTGGGTAAATTAGACAGATATATGCAGAAAAATGAAACTGGTCCACCATCTTACACCACACACAAGAATAAATTCAAGATGGATTCCAAGCCCAAACGTTAGAATACAAACCATAAAAATCCTAGAAGAAAACATAGGCAGCAAATAAACTTGGATACTCCTCATAGCAATTAACAAATTGGAGAAGGACCTGAATAGACACTTGTCCAAAGAGTACACACTGACAGCCCATAGACATAAGAAAAGATGCTCAGTGTAGAGAAAACAGCTGATCCCTTTTGTACTGCTGGTGGGAATGCAGACAGGTGCAGCCACTGTAGAAAGCAGTAAGGAGAATGTACCTCAAATCTCTCTTTTGACCCAGCAGTCCCATTTATGGGACTATATCTCAGGAACATAGAAGACTAGTTCAAACGAGCATAACCACCCCTGTGTTCATCACAGTGTTATTTACAATTGCCAAGATAGGGATGCAGCACAAGTGTTCATCAGGAGATGAGCAGATAAAACAACTATGGGACATTTACACAACAAAATAGTACTCACCCATTAAAAAGAACTAAATTTTACTTTTTGTGACAGTATGGATGGATCTGGGGACCAGTATGCTAAGTGAAATAAACCAATCATAGAAATACAGTGCTGTATTATTTCCTTCATAGGTGGAATCCAATGAACAAAGTGAACTAACTAGGAAAACCGGTACAGACAAGTAGCTGGAGAACAGATTGCAGGTAGTGGGGGAGGGGAGTTTAGGGGGTGGAGAATTTGAATAAAAAGGAAAAAGCACTCATGGACATAGAGATCAGGCTTGTTATTGCTGGAGGGACTCAGTATGAAGGGGATAGATGGTAATGAAAAACATACAATAAAGAATGAATCAAAAAAGAAAAGGAAACATTTCTGGAAAAGAATGATATGATGCTATGTATTAACGGAAATAAAAATTTCTTCTGAATGCTGGTTCAAAGAGGAGTACGCTGTGAGCTGCGTTTTAACTGTCAGATGTAATTGCGTCCTTCCTTTTTATTTTAAAGCCCTGCTGAATGGAGGGGTCTTGGTTGCAGTCTCCTGCTTTTCTTTTCTTTTTTATTTAATTATTTTTCAAGTACAATTTTTATTAGTTGGAATATTTCTTGCCTATCACTTCTGGCTGGTAGCCACTTCTCAGATGAGAAGTCAGCTGCTGGTCTTATCAAGACTCCCCTTTATGTTACTTTCTTTTCTCTTTTTCTTAACTTCAATATTCTCTCTTTCAGGTGTTGGCCATTTAATTATGGATTCTAAACTGGTCTTCTAATTTTTCACCTTGATTGCAACTCTGTGTTTTCAGCCATGTGTTATTTTCTATCTTGTCAAATTATGGAAGTTTTCCAACATTACTTTCTAAAACAGGTTTACTATCCCTTGCTCTCCTCCTCATCCTGGTATTTCTAGTGTATAGATAATACTGTGTTTCATGTTGTCCTGTAATTCCCTAAACCCTTCTTCTATCTGAACGTCTTTTCCTCCCCATGCACTTTCTGTGTGTATTCTTGTACCTTGTGCACTGGCTCGCTGGTCTGTGCCTCTACTTCATGCAGTTTGCTTTGGATGTCTTCTCCTGTGTTCTTCCATTCAGAAGGTGTATTCTTCATTATGTACTGGCCTTTTTAAATAGGTACTATCTTCTCTCTCATGATAACAGAATTTTCACAGAATTCATTGTAGTTTCCCTGTAGGGTTTGGTAGTTCTCAGTAAGCTCATTGAGCTGCCTTCTAACCACAGCTTTGACCTTCATATCTCACAGTTTACTGTCCTGGATTTCATTTTTAACTGTCTCTGTGACTTCCACCTGTCCTTCAATTG